>BRDA01050853.1:21999-64432 GCA_036984385.1 Crenuchus spilurus
GAGAGAGAGAGATCAAGAGTGAAGAGAGAGAAGAGTAATGAGAGAGATACGAGAGAGAGAGAGAGAGAGAAATGAGAAGATAGCCACAGTTAGACATAGAGAGAGTAATGAGAAGAGAGAGAAGTGAGAACTAGAGAGAGAGAGAAATGAGTAGACAAGAATGATTGAGATGGAGACAGAGAAATGATAAGAAAGAAAAATGAGAAGAAGCAGACATTGAGTGAGTCGGAGACAGAAAGAAAGAGAAATGAAAAGAAAAAGAGAAAAGAAAAGAAAGATAGAAAGAGTGAGACAGAGAGAAAGAAATGGGAAATGAGAGAAGAGAGAAATGAGAAGAATTCAAGAGAGAGAGAAAGAGAGATAAACGAGGAGAGAAAGAAAGTGAGACAAAGAGAGAGAAATGAGAAGAAAGAAAAAGAGTATTGGGAAGAAAGAGAAAGTGAGACAGAGAGAGAAATGAGAAAAGAGGAGAAAGAAACGAGAAGAAAAAGAATAGAGAGATGGTGAGAGAAATGTATGGAGAGATATATTAGAGGAAAAATAATGAGAGTGAGATGGAGAGAGAAATGAGAAGAGATAGAAAAAGTGAGAGGAGAGAAAAGGGAGAGTGATATAAAGAGACATGAGAGAGGGAGAAATGATGAGAAAAATGAGGGACAGAAGGAGAGTGATATACTGTTTAGAGAGAAAATCGAGAAATGAGAGAAGAGAAAGAGATGAAAGAGGAGAGATGAGAAAAGGATGAGATGGAGAGAGAAAGACATCATAATGAATAAAAAGCAAGAAGAGAAAGACAACAAAAGAAAAAAACCAAAAAGAAAAAGAAAGATGAGAGGAGAGAGGGAAAGATATAGAGAGAGATGTGTGAGAGACAGCGAGAAAGAGAGAGGAGAAAGCGTGTGCTTGTTGAGCAGTAGAGTAGAGAATAAAGGGAGAACGAGGGATTCTGAGGCAATTAGGAGATGAAGAGAATAAAGTTGTTAAAGGAGTGTTTGTGTCGGTGGGTTCACTCGCAATGCAGAGAAGTTTTCATCTTGGAACACCTGACGTCTCCTTCACTCTGGCTTTTGAGGGTTTTTGTTCCTGGTAGATCTGATTAAAAAGGCTTCTGTGAGGTCATGTGAAATGAATGTGAGCGAGGAAAACTTGACCTACTTAAGAACTTTTAAGACTTTTCTTTGTCCTGCCTGTAATCATTTTCTAACACCGCAGCACAAAGACACAAATAAAGTGAATTTAACTTTAGATAGTTCCACTCTATTTTCATCTTCACTCACATTATTTTTACTCTCTCTCTCTCTCTCTCTCTCTCTCTCTCTCTCTCTCTCTCTCTTTGCTGTCTTCCTTCAGGATATGGAGAGATGAAAGTGGCTGGGACTCGGGGGAGCTACAGTGTGTGTGGGAATGCCCTCTGCTTTCCCTCTCTCTCTCTCTCTCTCTCTCTCTCTCTGACACACACACAAACACACACAGGCAAGCAGTTGGGTGTTCTCTCTGGTGGTCTCTTAGGACCCCCTCTCCTGTGCATGTGTGCAGAGTCTATGTGGAGTTCACACTACGCCTGAACAAAAAACTGTATTTTACACATTTTTGTAGAATGTGAATGTGCTGTGAAACTGGAATGTGCTGTGAAACTCTTTTGAGGAAAAGTGTATCTTTTCTACTGGCATGGTGCCGGTGTTGGACAGGTCTGCACTTTTCCACCACAAAAAATAGCTTTTGGCCAGCAATATTGGTTCTGTTCAGGCCGTATAATTTCGCTGGATTGGGACCAGTGATGGCCAGAGTCCTGGTGTCACCACGTAAAGTAGTTTACTCATGTTTATACCTTTTATAACTAAAAGCTAGGACATAGACCTGCAAATCATTGGACTGGTGCATTGAACTTGATGACTTTGTGATGGACTGCTGTGTGAACTGAGAGCAGCCACCTCTGGTACTGTTGTGAACATCTTTGGATGATAATTGGAAGCAAAATTTTTAAAGGATAGCGTGTTCCTCTGTCGTTTATACAGTATCTTCTTCCAACTTTCGTTTCCGAATAGACTACTACTTAAAAGTTTAGGGTCACCCATTAAATTGAACATTTTCCATGACAACACACTTTAATTTCAGAAGGAAATTCTCTCTGCTAATTGTTTTAAACACTGCAGTCTTCTATTTTAGAAGGTGAGGTGGGACAGTGTCACCATTTTTAAGCTTAAGATTATAGATTGTAGTACAGCTGTTTATTCTCCACCAGCGTTTAGTACATATTTTGCACATGGCATAATGGGATGTAGAAATATGGTGGATTTTGAACTAGTTTTAGTGCAATAATTCTTATTATATTTACTGTAATGTAATTAAAAAATAATGTTAAACAAGACAACTTTTTTTCTGATAGTGTTAATTGTCATTGTTAATGGACAAATATCTCCTATTCTAGTGATTAATATTTTTTTATTGAGGTTGTTTATGGACCAATATCTCTTTAGTATCTGTTTTAATTAATAGTGCTTATTTTTATTGACAAATATCTTTTTTTCTTGTTTATCCTGGTTTATTTTCCTATGTCTTATGACACCTTGTGTGAAATATGTACTAAACTTCTGGTAGAGAGTAAACAGTCATACTTAAGTCTATAAACTTACTGTCAACAACTTGTGAGAGACCCCAAAACTGAACTGAAAATTGGTGACACCTTCCTATCTCACCATCTACCACAGAAGATTCAATAAAGTGGATTTTATAATAGTTTCCAAACAGCTAGAAAAAAATCTTCTGAAATGAGAGCATGTGTTACCTTGGAAAGTTCTGGGTGATCCCAAACTTTTTAATGATAGTGAACTCTCAAACCAGTGGAAACACAATTTCATTCTTAAAAGGTTCCCTTGTTCACAGGAACCAGCACCAACTCTCCATCATGAGCACTGACACGTTGTGGTGGAAAAGTGGTATTAAAGTAGCTTAATGTAGAATGTACAACCTCAAATCAGTAAAAGTTGAGACAGTGTGGAAAATGCAAAAAACAAACAAACAAACAAACAAACAAAAAGATCAGTGTTTCTGAATATTTCATGTTTTATTTGGTCAACTTCATTTCATTTGTTATTATACATCCATTCCTAATAGGACATGCATCCATATTCCTCAAAAGATTGGAAGGGACTTGCATATTTCTCCATCTACAGTGTGTAACATGACTAAATAATTCAAGGAATCTGAACAAATTTAAATACGTAACAGCCAAATGTTCAAGCTTAAGCTCAACACCCCTGATTTCTGATCCCTCACTAAGTACTGTCCTTCATCAATAGCCGATATAACCACATGTTCAAGAGATTACTTTAGCAAACCTATTTCAAGCACTACAATACAGAGACACATTCAAAAATGCTACTCACTGTGCAACTGTGCAAAAATAAGCCTTATGTTAACCATATTTAGAAGCAGTGTCAACTTCTTCGAGACATCTGGGATGAACAATCACAGAGCGGAAATGTGTATTGTGGTCAGATGAATCCGTTTTCCAAATGTAAAGAAATGTGTGCTCCAAGGACCATCCAGACAGTTATCAGCAACAAGTTCATAAGCCAGGGTCTGTTATGGTATGAGGTTGTGTCAGTGCCCTAGGCAAAGGTCATTTATACTTCTGTGATTTTAGAGCTCTGAATAGATCTCAATGGATCTCTGAATGGACCAGTCAGTAGATGCCTGAGCCAGCGGACATGGCAATGTGTGAGTGATAGGGAGAGTGAGAGCAGCATCTACCCACCCAGAGAGAGCACTGCCAATTTTTTGCTCTCTTGGGCCCCGGCTGTTGATGGAATACAGCATGACCAGGATTCGAACTCGCGATCTTCTGGACATAGTGTCAGCATCTTAGCCTGCTGAGTCACTTGGGACCCCATATTTTATCCTCAAGAATGGGACAAAATAACACCTGAAACACTTAATAACTTGATATTTCAGCGCCAAGACATCTTTTAAGCATTGTAACATGGAATTTCAACATTGCAAAGTGGTAAATAAGGTACCATCACAACTTTCTTTGGGATGTGTTATAGGCCTGAAAAGTAGGACTGGATGTGTACTAACAAATGAAATGAAGTTGACCAGAAAAAAAAACAGGCAATATTTTGTGTTTATACCATCAAAGTACATGTAAGAAACATATAAGTTCTTTTCTCATACTGTCCCAACTTTCTTCTGATTTGGGGCTGTATATTCATTGACTTGTAATTCATTTAAAGTTTAGAATCTGCCAGCACAATTGTAGAAGACAGTCAAATCGATAGTCTGTTAGTAGTATAATGAAAAAAAATTAATATGTATGTAATAATAATATATATTTATTGAGGGATATTAGCTTGTAGCTAGAACATTAGATCAAGCTTTATAATACACAGCTTTTATTTAGTGTTAGTGATTCTATTGCTGAACTGAACTGATCCGACTAAACTCTGCTGTGCTGTACTGAACTAGACATGATTTGGACTTTATTATTTCTACTGTATAAAAGTTATTGAATCCAAAGCATGTCATATTCAATCTAATGATATATACAGTATACACACACACACACACACACACACACACACATACAGTGCTGTTTGAAAGTTTCTGAACCTTATAGAATTTTCTATATTTCTGCATAAATATGACCTAAAACATCATCAGATGTTCACACAAGTCCTAAAAATAGATGAAGAGAACGCAGTTAAACAAATGAGACACAAATATTATACTTGCTCATTTATTTACTGAGGAAAAATGATCCAACATGACATATTTGTGAGAGGCAAAAGTATGTAAACCTTTGCTTTCAGTATCTTTCAGTATCACCTGCTCTAGTGATCCCAAATACTCCCCATGAGTACTGCTATGCACTCAGCATTCGATATCGAAATGTTAATTCTAGTATACTAGTACTAGTAAATACTAGTACAACTCTAGTATTTTTCGCATTTGTACTTTCCCTCTATTGTAAGTCGCTTTGGATAAAAGCGTCCGCTAAATGCAATGTAATGTAATGTAATGTAATGTAATCTGATGTCTCCCCTCTTTGCAGCAATAACTGCAACATGTTTTTGGTAACTGTTGTTTAACCATTCTTTGGTAGAACAACTTGTGTGTTTAGGGTCTTTGTCTTGTTGCATGACCCACCTTCTCTTGAGATTCAGTTCATGGACAGATGTCCTGACATTTTCCTTTACAGTTCTCTGATATAAATCACAATTCATTGTTCCATCAATGATGTCAAGCCGTCCAGGCCCAAACCATGATACTACCACTATCATGTTTCACAAGTCGCTTTTCCATTGACCATGAAATATCACAAGTTAGAATTGCGAATAATAATTTGCTTAATGGAAACACGACAATTTCGAAAAAACTCACGTTTTTCGATAAAAGTCTTTTGCGCTAAGATGAGGTGGTTTTTCAGTTGTATCGAAATTGGTTTATATTGCAAAAGTGTAATGGAAACACTCGAAGAAACATTTTTCGCATTAAGGGAGTCACGGGATCAACAACTGGACGTTTCTATTGGCGAAAAAGATGACGAAGAAGAAGACAAAGTAAGAGGATGAAGATGACGCGGCATATTTGGAATAACGAGGAGAATCCTTGGACAATGTGCAGCTGGCTCCACTACAGATCTCACAGCATCACAAAGTTCATTAAAAGTTGAGTGTGTCATTCTAAAATGTTGAATCCACAGCTCTTCTGTATAATCATTGACTACAGTTTCCTAAAAACTCTGCATACGTAGCCGCTCCCAAGTATAAGGGGCTTGTCGCTCCAAAGCCTCGATAAGTCGCCGTCTCCTCTGATGGCTGATGATGAGCACTAGTGCCGTGGTAGCAGTATGTATAAAGCTGAAGTATGTGTTTACATCCACTGCCGCTATGTTTGTAATGACTTATCGCGAGAACAAACATATTCACATGTGATTTTATAAAAGTATTTCACATTTAATGGAAACACCGCAATTGTGAAACTTGTTTTGTCAAATTGTTTTTCGACAAAACAGAATATCAATAACGTTTTGTGCAAAACTGCAATGGAAATGCGACTACAGATGGGATAAGGTTCTTATGCAGGAATACAGTGTTTTCCTTTCTCCAAACATAACGCTTTTCATTTAAACCAAGAAGTTCTATTTTGGTCTCATCTGTCCACAAAACATTCTTCCAATAGTCTTCTGGCTTGTCCATGTGATCTTTAGCAAACTGCAGATGAGCAGTAATGTTCTTTTTGGAGAGCAGTGGCTTTCTCCTTACAACCCTGCCATACACATCATATTTGTTCAGTGTTCTCCTGATGGTGGACTCATGAACATTAACATTAGTCAATGTGAGAGAGGCCTTCAGTTGCTTAGAAGTTACCCTGGGGTCCTTTATGACCTCACTGACTATTACACGCCTTGCTTTTGGAGTGATCTTTGTTGGTCAACCACTCCTGAGGAGGGTAACAATGGTGTTTAATTTCCTCCAATTGTACACAATCTGTCTGACTGTAGATTGGTGGAGTCCAAACTCTTTAGAGATGGTTTTGTGACCTTTTCCAGCCAAATGAACATCAGCTTCTCAGAAATCTCCTTTGTTCATGCCATGATACACTTCCACAAACATGTGTTGTGAAGAGCAGACTTTGATAGATCCCTGTTCTTTAAATAAAACAGGGTGCCCACTTACACCTGATTGTCATCCCATTGACTGAAAACACCAGACTCTAATTTCACCATCAAACTATCTGCTAATCCTAGAGGTTCACATACTTTTGGCACTCACAAATATGTCATATTGGATCATTTTTCTCAATAAATAAATAAGCAAGTATAATATCTGTGTCTCATTTGTTTAACTGGGTTCTCTTTATCTACTTTTAGGACTGTGTGACAATCTACAGTATATATATATATTCCACAACCACACAGATAACTTGTCAATTTCTCTGTCTCTCTCTCTCTTTGTTTCTCTCTCCCCATTTCTCTCTCTCTCTTCACTCACTCAGTCCTGTCTCTTTTTCTCCCTCTTTTATTTTCTATTTCTCTGTCCTTCTCTCCTGTTTCTCTCTGTTGTACTCTCTCTCTCTCTCTTCCTTCCTCTTCATTTCTCTCACTCTGTTTCTCTCTTCTTCTCTCTCTCTCTCTCTTTCAGTTCTGTCCTTCTCTCCTGTTTCTTGCTGTTGTACTCTCTTGCACTCTCTTTCCATCTCTCTCATTGTCTCTCTTTCTCTTTCCATTCCTCTTCATTTCTATCTATTACTCTCTCTTGTTCTTTCTCCCTCTCTTTCTCTCTCTTCTACTTCTCTCTCACCCTCCCCCCTTTTCAGGTTGCCAGCTCATAGCGATGGTGTTTCCTCTCTCGCCCACCTGTCCCAGGATGACCCGCTCCCACCCCCAGCCTACAAAAAGCCCCCCCCACCCCCATTATGGGTCAGGCTCTCTCTGCCACAAGACTAAATAATTAAATCTATGCTGCTTATTCTTCTTTTTCTCCATCTCCATCTCTCACTCTCTTTTTTCCCTCCCCCCATGTGTGAAATGTAATAGTGAATATGAGTCATGTAATTGGAGAAAAAAACAAAAGTGGTAGCGGCGGTTCGAATGGAAAGCTAAGTTTGGAAGCGGGTTATATAAGCTGTCACTGTTTGGTATAGACAAACGAGAGAGGAGAGGTAAAAAGAGAGAAGGATGGGTGACAGATGAGAGGGGAGGATGTGATGAAAGAGAGGAAAAGGAGATGGTACATGGTGGTAAGAGAAAAAGATGGCAAGGCCATGTGAAATGAGGTGAGAGGAAGAGCCAAAGACAAATGGAAGGAGTGGACACACACACACACACACACAGTGAGAGAGAGAAAGAGAGAGTGAGATAGAGAGAGAGAGAGAGAGAGAGAGAGAGAGAGACAGAGAGAGAGACCTACCTTCTCACACACAGGGAGGCTTTCATTAAACACAGTCATCTTTTGGTAATAAGCACTTGAAGACTGATCTCTCTCTCTGCTTCCCTCAGGTGCTGCATTACCATAATGGCTTCTCGCTGCAGCTTCAGTATTAGAACGTGGAGGCATATTCCGAACCCCAAACGCAAATGCAACTTGTAATGCACATTATGCCGGCTCAACACATTAGATGTCATTACCACAGCCGCAGCAGACAGCGTTTCGGTCATTATCTGCTAAAGTGTTCCACAGGGAGGCGGAGAGACAAAATCTGCAGAGAAAAGATACAAAGAGTTCCGAAAATTTGCTGTTTTTTATCCCTCTGACCACTTAAATCCAATCGTTAAGTCTCTCTGAAAGAGAGGGTTATTGAAAAATGATATGCATGTGACGTTATTGCACATTGGCCCTCATTTACTTAACCGCTGGCCCCGCTCGGAGCATCCTGGAGTTAATACGCACAACAACATATTAATTAAACATAATGACTACAAAGGGAGTTTGGGAAAGAATACATGCAGCCTTTGCAGTACCGGGGAGGCCCGCTGACCTTAATAATCAAAGATGCCCTCTGTGAGGCTCTAATTGTGTGTGTGCGTGCTTTTTATGTTTTAAAGATCGCCACATTAATTCTCCTTTGGATGACTCATAATATAACTGCTGCATGGGGACACTCGCTGTTCCCTTCATGAATAAGAAAAGCTATAAAGTGCAAAGAAATGTTCCAGACTAAGAAAATAGTCCCTAACTATGTATTGATATGAATATTTGATCATTTATGTAAGCATGCAAAAAGATGGCAACCCTCCCCCCATATGGAGCATCCTCTCATTTTAGGGAGGCAGACGGGGAGGCTTCCTGGAGAGAGAAATGGATTATTCATTAGGTTTAAGCGAACTACTGAAGAAGACACAAAAACACAAAAGAGGCCGTGTTACAGCAGAGGGATACAGGATCATATTTCCGAATGAACTTTTGGATTAGAGTTCCTATAACACTGTTAACAGTTGCCTAAACGTGCAATGTTATTACAAAGGCATCCAGGAGGATTATGACTTTGTAAGTGGAATACGGCAGGGAATGGCCTGTCGCAGGGTTGACCGGACCACAAAAGCCTCTCAGTCTTTCCTGTAACACAGTTATGAAAGAATCATGACAGTTTCAATGCAGCAAAAGCTCTTCTTTACTCCAGATGAGGTGAGCTCAGTTGTGGTCCTGGATGCCCAGTTTACCTCCAATGTTAATCTAAGGGCCAATTAATGGCCAATTTATAGTTCAGGTACTTGACAACAAATGACATAAAAGAGACAAAATGTGGGTCTGCTAGTGTGTCATACTGTGTCATGTGTATCAAAAAAACCTGAAAGGGCACAGATGTCAAACTCTGATTGGACAGAAACTCAGCCAAGCATGGCCTACATGACTGACCACATTGAAGTTTATATGGACTCTATTTGCTGCCACAATTACTATTATTATTATTATTATTATTATTATTATTATTATTATTATTATTATTACAGTTCTGTCACCATACCAGTACACCTGAACAATAGAACTGTATAATGACTGTCTATCAAGAGCTTATAAGTAGTTGACCAGATGAGGATGGTTCCTTTCATGTGAGTCTGGTTCCTCTCAAAGTTTCTTCCTCCAGCTCTGAGGGAGTGTTGCCACTGTTGCTTTTGGCTTGCTAACTGGGGGTTTTGTTATTACTAACTCTATAAAGGTGCTTTGTGAACCAGTTATAAAAAGTATTTGACTTGAGTTGACTTGTGATCTGACGTGCTACTGTTGTGATGGTGTGCCGCTGTGTTTAGCCTACATTGTTTAAAGATGGACAGACATGAGAAGAGACTCACTATATAGGAAATATCCACATTTATATGACTGTTCGTGAGAGCATCACATGGGTCAGCAGAAATGGATTAATTTTACATTGATTCCATTGATTCAGATACTTTGTAGATAGATATCCATCTGTGTGGACACAATGTAGACTAGCTACAAAGTAAACACAAGCACATATCATGATCACAGCAACACCTCAGAACAGTTTGTATCCACACAGTTTCTATCACAGTGCACAACATCATCCGCACCATTTCAAATGTTTTGATATCTGTGACAAAGTCTGTGATACCCTAGCAGATAGACTGGACTATAACGTGGCCTTAAACCACCTGATTCAAGTAATGAAGACCTTCACAAGCATCTGAATATGACAGCCAGGTGTGTTGGATCTGAACTCCAAAGTAGGTCTCCAGGGCAAGCATTAGACTCTCCTACTCCAGTTGGTAAAGCCAGGGACAGACAGGGGCTACCCCTCAGCAACCATTTCTGCAATTCTGGAAATGCACAAGTGCTCTTGTTCATGCAGTTGCCATGTGTAAAATCCTTTTTAAAAATCGCTGCCACCATGTATTAACTCCGAATTGGCAAGTGAGGAAGGAACATGTGACATTGAAAAAGTTTACAAACGATCTTCTGAGACTTGTTGTTGTTGTGCCTATGCAAATATGTGCCTTTGTGTCACGTAGTAAATAAAACAGATTGAAGGATAGGTGAAAACAGGGATCTGTGTGTATGTGAGTGTGTGTGTCCGTAAGCATGGCTGCAGGCAACACACGCTGTTTGGTGCAGTGGCACTGGTGGGGGGTGGGTGCTCCAGCGCCCCATAAGACCTCCCTTCTCACTTTTCAAATCTTCTGATTCTTCCTTCACTTTCTCTATCAGTCATCCCTTCATCAGGCTCTTGTGGAGCAGGAGTCTAACCTCCGAACATTAGAGTGAGTTTTAAACCTGGAGTCCCTTAACTGTCACACCCTGTCTCGCTGTCTGAATCTATGATTTGACAACATAAGTGAGTTTGGGAATCTATCACTGTGTCAGTTTGCATGTATGGTAAAGCAGAGAGCATCGTTATTTGTCATTTTTTTGTTTTTATTATTTCCCCTGTTTTTTTTTAAGGCCTCCACCAGCATAGAAGGCATTTCTGTAACTACAAATACATTTGTGTTAACAAATAAATTTGCCACTTTTACAGTTATAAAGGGATGTAATCTTCATTTTTCATTTTTACACTTTTATAGGTTTATGCACTGTAGTCATTCAAGACTGTAAACAAGTCTGTTAGGCATCTTGGATGCCCTTACATCCAGTGCATACAACACAGCAAAAGAGTAGCATGTAGTATCAGAGTCTTACAGCTGTGCTGCACTGAAGATAATAAAACAATCAATAAACAAATCATGTCTTTCTTACCCACTGCAGTAAGGCTCTACAGCAAGTCTCATTACTGCAGAGACAGTACTGATCTGTGTGAACTGTGCTGAAGCACATCATGTCACAACACAATTATTGTATAGTGCTGTTGATGCACACTGTGCAATCTGTCAATCAATCTATCTGTCTGTTGGTCTAGTGTCAGTCTGTTCATCCATCCATCTAGCCAGGTTGCCTAATTATATATATACATATAAAGCATTAGTAGGTAATAAACCTTGAATTTTATAACGTTAAACAGGCTGTCTTTCTCATTGTGCCTTTATAACTGATATGTATAAATAATCTCATTTTGGTTTGGCTGCCCTGATTCGTGCAACATTCAAAAAGTAGCCCTTTTACTCCCTTTACTTAAGTTTATATACATTTGTCATTTTCTGCAAAATCACAGTTAACACAAAACTGGAAGTTTCCATACTTGATCTGTGGAGTGAATGAGATCTTTTCATGGTTTAATGTTTATATGACATACTACAACCCCAAATCACAAAAAGTTGAAAAGAAAAAAAAAATCTGTTTTTTACATTTATATTTTCATGCTTCGTGTTTTATCCAGTCAAATTCTTTTTTTTTTTTTTTTTTATTCCTGAATTTCATTCCTGAAACATATTGCAAAAAGTTGGGATGCATCAATTTATTAATAAGGTTACAAAAAACAACAACAACAATGATGTGCTTTCAACTGGTGATGTCAACAGGTGATAGTAATCATGATTTGGCACAAAAGTATATCTACAAATAGGCTTTATAGAGAGTCTTTGAGGGAAAAAAATATTGAAAGGTTTACAAACAATATTTCTCAGAAAGGTAGGCAGGGATTTGCATGTTTCTCCCTCTACCGTATAAAATATCATTAAACAATTTAAGGAATCTGGAGGAATTTTAGTGTGTAAAGGGCAGCCTGAATGCCTATGCTAAACCAGTGATCTTCAATGTGTCTGGTCTAACCGTTGTACGGTATGAATGAAAACTGTGATGGGCATTTTAAGAGTCATTTGAAAATGCCCCTACTCATTCTTCTTGTTTGCCTTCAGTTGTTTTACACTTACAGTAAATCTATACCAAACAATAGGTATTATGTACATAATGTAATCTTAACTGTGGTTACTGATCTGCACTGTCTATGTGAAATTGAATATGTATTCCACAATGAATAAGACTCTTTGTTTTGCTAGATCTTTAGAAGCACCTTTCTGCAGCCGAGCTGTTATGTCAGAGGGATGTGAAAACTGAGACTTCAGTAAGATATATGATTGCATTGTAATCTTGCACATTCTTGAGTCAGAGCTACAACAGGAAATGTGATGGTTAATTGTATATTCCAAAAGCTGTAATTGCTTTAATTCCCTGTAATTAATCAGTAATTGCAGCAAGAGTGCTTTTCATGGGTCTGCTCAAGTTGCACAGACCTTTTCAATATGGAAGGCATGAATATAGATGAGAGAGAGAGAGAGAGAGAGAGAGAGAGAGAGATTGGGAGGTAGGAGGGTGGAGGAGCAATATGACTATTCTATATTTAGGATTCTTTAAGAGCTGATCTCAAACCTGGCACTATACAGCCCCATTTATCATTTATGCATTCATTGCTGGTGCATATGCAAAAATTATCACTCATACTGAAGCTTGCCTTGTGTTCCTCATCACAGATGAAAGGCTGTTGAGTTTGTAGTTGAAGTAAACTGTTTCCCTACTTTTTTCCCCTTCAATTTCTCCCCAGAGACATTCGGAGTGGGGAACACCTGGTAGGCTGTTCCCCGGACCCTCTCCTACGGTGAAAGTGACACCCCCCACTGGGCTCCACAATGTGATTTGGAGTTCCATCACTGTATGGCAGATGTTGAGTAATTACGCAGCTAAAAACAGCAACAGCACATCCCATCTGCCCAGAGGAGACACCTGGAGAAATGTATAGTTTCTGACTGCGAGAAGCCCTGTGTTGTGTGGACTTGTTGCTGTTGCTTGTTGTCAGAGCACTTTCCTAGATTACTGCCTATGTAACTTACTTTTATAACATTCAACCAGAGAGCATGAGGGCAAAAAACAAATCATATGTTTTTTATTCAAAAGGTTGTTTTCCTGGAATTGAAGTGATTTTTTTTACATCCATGGGAAAGAGCCAAAAAATAAACATGCCACGTGTACAAGACTGTAAAAGCACCAAGTGGTCCCTAGTACAATATCTGATAAATGGTGTGACTAGATTTAAAATGCAATAGCAGCAAAGCAGTCAAGGTTATTTGGAATAAGAATGTGGAGGAATAACATCTAGAAGCTGTGAATGAAAATGATAAAAACTATTTATACCACCGCTCGGGACCCTCACGAACAGAAAAGTCATGATACAGTTCCTTAAAAGTACATAATAGTTCTGCAGCATTGTATTAGTAGATTTAACAAACACTAAACTGGGTAGAGTGATAGAAAGACATATGGTGATGAAGCTCCTCACCTTCAAAACATGATGGAGTGTCATGGCTTGGGCATATGTGTACCAGTCAAAGTAACTCAGAATTTGACATAAATTTGTTCTTAGGTTTAATAGAAATTGCTTGCAGCAGACCTTGTGGTAGGACAGTTATTCCAAATATACAGTTAAAGTGGGCCATATACATTTTCTAGGCTCTTGAATGAACTTACACTTAACCTCATCGATCAATCAATCAAAATGTAAATTTTATCAAAATTTAAATCAAAATTTATTCAGCACTTTTTACAATGAATGTTATCAAAAGCAGCTTTACATAATTAGCAGCAGACCCAAAACCCAATGCAAGCAAGGCAAAGGCAACAGTGGCAAGGAAAAACTCCCTTGATGCTATAGGGAAGCTGAACTTTTCATTACATTCATTCCTGCCACACATTTCAAAAAGTTGATGGGGGCCATTTATGGCTAATAATGAGGTAAAAAAAAAAAAAAAACTACAGAGTTATATAATTTCAAACAGGTGACATAAACAGGTGATTGTAATCATGATTTGTTACAAAAGTCTTTGAGGAGCAAAGATTGTCAAGAAATGGAAACACAATGATTTAAATGTTTAAAAACACTGTTCTTCAAAGAAAGAAGAAAGACTGGAAGGGATTTATATACAGTTCATAATATCATTAAAGAATTTAAGGAATCTGGAGGATTTTCAGTGGAAGAAAGAAGAATCTGGGATAGACCATCTCACAGTGGCTATCTGTACTGTGGTCAGATGAATCAATATTCCAGATCTTTTTGGAAGAAATTGAAATTGTGTCATCCATACCAAAGGACCATTCAGACTGTTATCAGTAACAAGTCCAAATGTAAAAACATTTTTTTAAACAAAACATTATAAACAAAAATGTGACAATGACAACCCTTTTGGTTGGGCTCCTTGTTTGCAGAAAAAATGGGACAAAATCACTCAGGAAACAATTGATTTGAATCATTGGTGCCAACATATCATAACATATCATAACATAACAAGTGTTGTGAGAAAGAATGGAAACATTACAAAGTGGTAACCATTTACTGTCCCTACTTTTGGCCTGAAATGCAGGAATGGATGTATATTAACAAAGTGAAATTAAGTTGACCAGGCAAAACATGAAATATATTGGATTCATGCATTTATTAATTATTCTCTAATTAAATAAAATTAGACGTAAATGTAACATGGCATTTTTTAAAAATAATATTAACATAGTCTATACTGTACCAACTTTTTGTTATTTGGGGTTATATTAAATCTCTCTTTATCTTGCCAACAATTAAAAAAAAACTAGGACATAAATACAAGGAAATACAGTAAAATGTTTTTTAAGAAAGCTTTTTATCTTTAAAAATAAAACAGTTATCTTAGGTCATCTTAGGCATGGTTAGAAGAATAGATTTGGTTCATGTGTTCTCCAGCCATTGCATGAATTTGTTCAATTCCATCAGCAGTAAAGTTAACTACTCCAGCTACTGGATGGTAACTATAACTAATGACCTTCTTCCAGGAGAGCACAAGAAATGGTTAACCCTCCTATTATGTTTGGGGTCAATGTGGGTAACTGGGTAAACATAAAATTAACATCATAATATGTTTTCAGTGTTCTGTACACATGTTGTACTCCGATTATAAGGCATTATAAGGCTCTGATGGGAATGAGACCCTCAGTGCTGACCCTACTTTTGTCTCTCAACGACCAGCAAACACATGACCTCCCAAAAAAGGAAAGTTATGTTCTGTCTCCCCACTTGAACAACAGGGTAGACTTAGTGCTGCTAAAGTCATCAAAAAGGCCCCATCAGATACACTGTGAGCCATGTCCAAGACATAAAATCAGCATTTGAGTTCTTCGTAACACCATCAATCAAAAAGGATGTACTTGGATAATACATTACTATTCAAGATAAATTGTTTTTCACAAGGCTATTTAAGTAGCCAACAAACCAACTTAAAGTATGTGACAAACAATTTTAATCATAATCTGTTTAATTAATAATTATCATAATCAAAATCATTTTCTGTAGGTTTAAATAGCTGGGGTCAAATTGACCACAAGAATAAATTATGTTAATACATTTGAAGGTAATAGGAGAGTTAAACTAAAACATGGACAAAATTTGCATTTATGCTAGAGTTAGCTTATGAACAGATAAATGTTTACTGTTCAGATGAATAGCTGTACATATGTTTTATGCTGTAAATTTCATTTAAATCAAGCTTAATTGCAATTTCCAGATTTAAGGATTATTTGTCATTAGAGCTGCTTAGCAGTTTGGCATGGCATATGCATGGAGCATGCTAGCTTGTGTCCAGCTAGTTCAGTTAGCTACATCAGTTAGCTAACTTGTGTAAAGTAAAGCTATGGTAAGGTAAGCTGCCTATTAATTCACAACCTACTCCCCTGCTCACTGTCAGGATTTCCAGCACCTTCCTCCAGCTCGTAACCAAAACAGACTTTCAAATAAGGCTTCAGCATGAACACTAATGAGCATAATTAAATAAGTCCGAATGATAAAGTGGCTTCACTCCACAACCTAGTGAGTCAAACCAGCCTTAATGAAGAACCTGTCCAACAAAATTAATAATTCACAATACTCCTAGCTGAAATTTAGCATAAAAAAGTAGCTAAATCCTTTCATATTGAGCTGATTATAAACTAAGCTTGTGCCTGCTAGGTCTGAGTTGTTCTTAGGGGCTGCAATCTGCATTTCTGTGTTTGCAACCTGTGTGCATTTCTCACAGTGTGCTTCTAACATCATTATTGATTTCTAGAGCTCCTACATGATCACAGAACTGTGTGTGTGTGTGTGTGTGTGTGTGTGTGTGTGTGTGTGTGTGACTGTTTCTTAATGACTCAGTGGCTGTCTGTGTGTGGGCTGCAGTTTCCAGGGGGATCCCTATCCCATTACTTCTTTAACAGGAGACTCCTTCCCACACACACTCCCACATTTAGGTAATCCTGCAACCGTCTCTCTCTCTCTCTCTCTCTCTCTCTCTCTCTCTCTCTCTCTCTCTCTCTCTCTCTCTTTCTCTCTCTCTCTCTATCTTAACTTCTGGTAAAGAACAACTGTCAACTTGTGGGAGGTGCCAAAACTGAGCTAAAAAATTGATGACACTGTCCTACCTCACTTTCTACCTCAGCATCTCAGGCAGCAGTGTTTAATTTTGTTTTTCCTCCAAATGTATAGAAAAAAACTTATTTTCTTCAGAAATAAAAGTATGTTGTCAGGATAAAGTGTATAACAATAAATACAAATAAACTTAAAAAATAACAAGAATTGCTGTGTTTTCCAAAAAGTTATTATCTTGTGAGCTTTGTTGAGTTTGGTTCTAGATGCTCCTCAGCCATCACTAGTTAGTCATGTGCAAAAGTTTGGACAAGCCAGATAAAATGTAAAAAGTACTTTGTGTCACAGTTTCTGGTTGAATTTAACATAAACATTATTGATGTATTTTTCTTTGTAATTATTGTCTTATAAATATTTTATATATGCTACATTTCATGTCCCCTCCACCCCCAAATACATAGAATATATGTATATATCTACTGTTCTGTAGTATTTGGGATATAATTGATACACATGCGTACCTCTGTGCTGGCAGTACTCTCATTAATTCCCATATTAATACATCCTCCTCCACCCACACTCACTCTCTCACATTATTACATAGTTTCACAAATTCTCTTATTCATACTTGTTCTATTTTACTGATTGTGTAAGATTAATTTCTTCACATATACTACCTTCAGATAAAAAGTCAGCCATTGTGCGACATTTTATTATGGCTGTCCATGGCGCATTAAAGCGATCCTCTTGTTCTCCCAGTGCTGCTGCTGCCTTTTGTGCTCACTTTCCCCATAACAATCTGATGCCAAGTAGATTTATATCACATTGTCATACATGTGGTAAACCCCGCTCAAAGGAACGAGCTATCAAATCTTAGCCCATGAATTATTAAGCTTGTAAAGGGCTGCTAAATCTGTTGTAATAAGATCAAAAAACCACAAGCCTCCCTAATCGTGCTTCAGAAAAACAGAATCATGATCCTCACCAGGTCATGTTTTTCTTTATGTGTATGTGTGTGTGTGTGTGTGTGTGTGTGTATAATGTGATGGTATTTAGTGTAATGTATTCTGCGAGTTAGTTAAGGGGATCTTGCCTGAATGCAGCTTGCATGCTTTGCATCTGTTCTTACGCATTGTTTGAAAATCTGTGTACTAATGCTCACTGCAGAAATCTCCTGTGCGTTGACACAGGGGCATATCAGCTTTCAGATAGCACAGAGCTTTGAGGATAATTATGGATTAAGGCTTGGAGCTGCTTTCAATAGGAAACTTTTTTTTTTCTGCCCTACTTAGAGAATGGCTGTCAGTAATCTGTGTTAGTTACACAGAGAATCATTACTGTGGGGTAGGGGCAGAATTGAATTATGCTACTGAATTGACTCCTTAATCACCCCTCCACACACACAGACACTCACACACACATACACACTCTTACACAAAACCCATAGCAAATGAGGTCAGATTTACACAAGAATCGATTTGCATCGACTTTCCCTGATGCCAGCTCAAAGATATTAGCTACTTTGATGAATTCTCACTTTCGGATTTGGGGGCATTAGTAGGTAAAATGAGCCGCCCGCCGTTAGGAAAAGGTGCGTCGCTGATGAAATAAAGTGGCTATGAAAATCAAGCTTTGTTTTATGCCTCGGCTGCGCTGTAACGAGCCGCTATTTATACCGGCGGCTCGATTGAGCGCTCACTCTTGCCTAGACAGCCTGGAAAAGGTCAGATGTGGCAATTATGCAGGTGTGCTCTGAATGGAGAGAGCTGCTGATTGGAGGCTTCATTGCAGGGCTTCTCTGGCATGCTGTTTATTGCTATGGCGGTGGGCAGAACGTGAAAATGGCAAGTATCTGGAGTGCGATGAACACTCGCGTTCTCGTGCACCAACAAGGTGGAGGTGTGATTAGAGAAAGGAGGATGTTGACATGGTAAGAGCTGTGCAGCAGTTGTATTGATTAGATGGAGAGTGAACTGAGCTAAGAGCAGTCAACACAAACACACATGTGCCCACTTGTTTTTAGACATTATGGGGTTATTGTAGACTGAGCCAATGTTTCTTCTGAAATCAACACAGAGCTTGTTTGCTGCAGTAACATCCAGATATTCGAACATTTGACTGCATTCAGTCATGATAGCACTACTGGGGTCAGGTACTCACATTCGAGGATTGGTACTCTGGACACTCTCATCCCAAAGGTTAGATGTAGCACCGTCACACTATAGAAAACCTGTTCCACTGCTCCACAGCCCAATGTTAGGTGGCTTTATAGCTCTCTATCTGATGGCTGGTATTGGATTTGATGACTTTCTGTGGCTGCTCCCAATTCTATTGGTCAGGCTTTTCTAAGGAGATCATACAAGTTGTGGGCTTGTATTTGAACACATGTATCAGTAATCACCAATTAGTAAGTGTGTCTGGATACCTTTTGGACATATTTATAATATTATATGTAAAATACATTTCCAAGTCTGTCTAACCTGAGGAACCAAATACAACTGGTTTCATTTGATATATAAACAACCTTTTCTAAAGACAGGAGCACAGGGATGGTCCTGCAGGTTGTTTTTCACTGGTTTTCCTACGAAGTCAGGAGATTTTTGTACACACACACCCACATACACACACTCACACTCACACACACACTTAAGTTAGTGAAAAAATCCCCCTGACATCTTCTCCACTGTGTGACAATCTCGTTTGCAACGTGTCAACCTCAGCCAACTCCTCTACCGGTAGAAAGACACCTCACACCTCATCCCTGACTAGCTAAATAGCCTGCTTGTCATCTGACCACAGTACAAGAGTGATTCGTTTATTTGTTCACTAATTGCTATTCCCCAGTACATTCCATAAGGGCCGGGCTATAGACTATATATAGGAAAGATGTGCGCAAAAGGGCTCCAGGCAGAATAGCTCCTTTCCGCTTCATTGACTGGCACTATTGTGACTTGTCATTCTGTTATAATAAGTCTGATTGGCGGCGTGTGGCAGTAGTCCTCCCATTGCATTTTGTAGTTTGACACTCATAATCATACAGTCCATCGTCTTTTCTAAAAAAAAAAAAAAAAGTAAAGACTGTGCAAACTTATGTGATGTCACTGTTTCCAAGGCAACTCTCATTTGAGGCTTCATACGGCCTTTAAAATGCTAATTGTACAAATGTCAACAACAGTATCTAAAAGTACTTATGATAATATGGCAACTGACATAACAGTCTCATGAAACATGGCAGTGATCTTGGATGACATGAAATCAAAGCATTTAAACGTCTTCTAACACTCTGAAAATGTCAACAAAGTAACTGCATAACGAAAACCTTTACAAATGTGCAAAAAATCACACCAGTCATATCCCTCATGTAGTAAAATAAAGAAGCACATAAAGTGAGGATAATCTGAGAAAGCCTTTTAAATGGGAGAAAGAGAACGAGAGAGAGACAGAGCATGCATTTGAGATACAATTGTGCAAACCATGACAATACTGGACAGAGTGGGTAAGTGGGTATATAATGTGAAAATGATGTTCATTTTTTCATCAAAGCATAAAACTTGGTACACTTGTACAGTTTGTACAATTCAATAAGGTTGTGAGAAGATTTATAGTGAAAGCACAGTATCTGAAAAGATGCAGAATGAAATTGCAGCCATACTTCATGTAGAGTCACTCCCTGGGGTCTGAATTATCACATTAGTGTCCACAAAGGAGAAGCTTTTTTCAGTTTATACATCTCAGTGCAGCTTTCTGTCTTAATGAACTGTTGCTCTCAGTTCAAAGTTCAAATCACTAAAATCAACAGACTAGAGAGAGAATTCTTATATGAAATACTGAATATTACTGTATTTTACAGACACTGTGAAGCTCTAAGCCAGTATTTCTGTGTAGAATGCAAAACAACCTTAGGAGGTCTGTACAATTAGTCAAGATTACTTTTCCAGAGGGAAGAATTTGTGGTAATGCATTACCAGGCAGTATAGTGTTCTACCTGCCAACATACAGATAGATACCAAACACCTTAAGACAAGCAAAAGTATGGACTGTCTTTGAGCTTTACTCCAATGTCCTAAAGTGAAATAGCTGTGGTAAAACATTCTCTTATGTTTTTGTCTATTCTCAGTTGTTTTGAATTTGTGAATTTGTGTTACATAAGTCGTGTTTCCATTGCAGTTTTGTGCAAAATTTTATCGATATTCTGTTTTGTCGAAAAAACTATTTGAGTTTCACAATTGCGGTGTTTCCATTAAATGTGAAATACCTTTATAAAATCACGTGTGAATATGTTTGTTCTCGCGATAAGTCATTACAAACATGGCGGCGGTGGATGTAAACACATACTTCAGCTTTATACATACTGCTACCACGGCACTAGCGCTCATCATGTCATCAGAGGAGACGGCGACTTATCGAGGCTTTGGAGTGACAAGCCCCTTATACTTGGGAGCGGATACGTATGCGGCGTTTTTGGGAAACTGACTCAACTTTTAATGAACTTTGTGATGCTGTGAGATCTCTAGTGGAGCAGCTGCACATTGTCCAAGGATTCTCCTCGTTATTCCAAATATGCAGCGTCATCTTCATCCTCTTACTTTCTGTTGTTGTCTTCTTCTTCATCGTCTTTTTCGCCAATAGAAACGTCCGGTTGTTGATCACGCGACTCCCTTAATGCGAGTTAATGCGAGACTCCCTTAAGTCAGTTCGAGTGTTTCCATTACACTTTTGCGATATAAAACAATTTCGATACGACTGAAAAACCACCTCATCTTAGTGCAAAAGACTTTTATCGAAAAACGAGTTTTTTCAAAATTGTTTCCATTATGCAAATTTTTATTCGCAGTTCTAATTTGCGATATTTCATGGTCAATGGAAATGCGACTATAGTCACATTTCAAAGGATTATTCTGATCATTAGGGGTATATAATAAAATATTGATACACTTATCACAGTCTGATATACTGTATTAATTCTCACAAACACTGTTTTGAATTAATAGTTTACATGCAAAGATTGTGAACAGACAGTAGTTCATTCTGTGTTGTGTTTAAACCCGAACTACTAGAGGGCAGTGATGTATCTGTCTTCAGCCATTAGACTCTTCCAGTTCAATGGAAACAAGTAATGTAAAGGTTCACCACTCATAGTTTTCCTAAGATTTGATTAAAGAAATCACAGTATATCACCTTGCTGGACAGCACAGAGGCTTGGTGATTAGCACTCATGCCTCTCAGCGCTGAGGTATTAGGTTCAAGTCCCCATCTGGGTGGAGTTTCCATGTTCTCCCTTCATCTATGTTGGTTTCCTCTGTGGACCCTGGTTTCCTCCCACAGTCCAAAACCATAGAGGTCAGGTGAATTGGCTTCTCTATATTGTCTCTCTGCGACTGATTGATTGGTGCCCTGTCCTGGGCTTGCCCAGTGAGGGGGTAGGGGACTAAACACAACCCTTATCAGGATTAAATGGATATGATAAAGAATGGATGAATGGATCACTTTGCTTACAGTATTGCAATATAGCACAATATATTGAATCGTTACCCTCTGTAACATGATGCATATTGTATTTGTTATAATCAACAGTACAACTCAGGTACAGTGGTCAAAAACATTCTTTACTCTTAAGGCATTCAACAAAGAAATATATTGTGATCTCTAAGCATGTTAATATAGACTTAATTCAACTCAAAAACTAGTTTATTATAACTCAAGAATATAGTATCGATGTTCCATGCAACACAGTACCTGCCACAGCATATCCAAGCTTTAGTGACAGCCAGAACATCTCTCTCTCTCTCTTTCTCTCTCTCTCTCTCTCTCTCTCTCTCTCTCTCTCTCTCTCTCTCTCTCTCTAGCACATATGTCCTTCCACTGCGCTCCCCTGTAAGAAGTTGCTGAGGTAAGAAGATCGAGTTTTCCACTTAGTGGAGCACAAGGGCTCCTACCTCTTCCCTACAGTGCTCTCAGCACTTTGTGTGTGTGCACTGTATGTGTATGTGTGTGTGTGTGATCTCACTCCTAGGTGTTGTGAAGCACCTCTGAAGACATGTGACCTAAATGCTTAAATGGCAAGCATGTGTTTGGATATGCATATACTTATATTTTATTAAGTCTCTCCATGGTGTTACCAATCAAGCAAATATGGATCTCTGTTTAAGTAAATGTTACCATAAAGTCAATATTATTACAATCCAGAATTATGAAATAACTGTGCTTATACATGGCAGGGAGTGGGAAACATGAAAAACATGGACGTTGTAACATCAAAACCGCTTAGACTTTGCCTTGATCTGCATCCTGCTTTCTCACTATCAGTTTTGTGTGGACTTCATTTCTTTCATACTGGGCTCAGATGGAATGTTTGCTGGAGGCAACAGCCTATTAGCATAATTTCTCTCGAAACAGTTATGAAATTACCGACGCAATTGCAGTGACAAGTTCATTGCTCTTGTATTTGCATTGCTGTCAGTGGAATGCAAGAGGGGGGGAAAACGAATAGGTATATTTGCTACCATAGTGAAATCAATAGAAAGCAGTGTTAGTGGAGTTAGCGGTGATAATGGCAGCATTGTCATGAAGAATCTGCTTCATGTGCCTCGCTCGCCTGCAGGAGACTGCAATGGATCCACCACCCTGCTCATTATAGAATACCACCTAGTGCTTCAAACCAACCAACCAACCACACACAAGCACACACACATACACACACACACACCTTCCGT
The DNA here is from genome assembly GCA_036984385.1 of Crenuchus spilurus. Classification (NCBI taxonomy): domain Eukaryota; kingdom Metazoa; phylum Chordata; class Actinopteri; order Characiformes; family Crenuchidae; genus Crenuchus; species Crenuchus spilurus. The sequence goes on from BRDA01050853.1 coordinate 45,459, forward strand.
CTACTTAGACTCCTCTCTATCCCACATTGTACTGTTCAAACTTTAAGACAGCTCCGGTTTTAATGTGTACAACTTGAATAACGACTTTTAGACAGTGAAAAATGGATGGGCCTTGCCTTTCAATGCTGCTGTCTCATCGGACTAAATGTGAACTTCCCGGCCTGTCCCATCCCCATCCTCTCCTTGTCTCAAACAGGAGAAGAGCAGCTTTGTTCTGCTGTCCCACCCCGTCCGTGAGCCAGCTTTTCTACTCTTGGCCTCTTTTCTCTCCTTTTATCAGCTCAAACGCTGCCAGCTCAGCTGATGTGCACTCTCTGGTACCTGATTCAAGGATTTAAAACGCTTCACTTCCTCAGTTTTGGGATGTTTTTCCCTTCAAAGAGGAAAGTGCTCAAGGGGTGGCTGTTTATCATGTCACACAACTGTGAAGCAACTGTTGCTTGATTTGTGAATATATGAAATGACTGATAAGTAAAAGTGTTCCTAAAGTAAAGGCATCCATTTGGGTTGAACGATATGAATATAAGATGACTGTAAGTTATGGATATTATCATACATTAAGAATAATGATTACATGTTTAATTAACATGTACATTTGTGGTTATTAGCAGATGGTCCAGAGTGACTTACAGTTTTAGTCATAGGACATTGGTAGTCTAGCCCAAGGACTCCTATTAGTTTGCTTGCCCAATTTGGAGTTTGAACCCCAGTCTACTAGATGGAGACTCGCTGTAAGGTTGAATGCAGATGCTAAGAGTCCAGGAAAACAAGTTTAAATAGATTGATGTACTATATGTACATTATATAAAATATTAGATACTTTGAGTACTTTTGTAGCATTATTAAATTTGGCACTGCTGCTGGTGCACATTGGTCCAACTGTCTTCAACTACTATTTTTTTTTCTATATTTTTACACAAGCTAAGCATTCACCTAAGAGGTTACTTTCAAGAGCATCTGAATATTAGCCAGGTATTTCTCATTACAGTTGGAGTCTTCAGAAAAGACTATGCAGTTGTAAAGATGCCTATTTATATGCATATGTACATATAGATATCCAAAAATAGTTTAATTACATATTCTGTCCAGTCACTGTCTTTCAAATGACTTACCTTTACTTTCATAGAAAATGATGAATGAGAAGTAGCATAGCTGTTTCTTACATTTGCAGTTATGTGAATATGGGTGTGGTTTGTAAACATGTAAAAATAGAAATCAATTTATTTGATAATTCAATTTGAATTTTTTATTACAAAACTCGGAACAAAATCTTCAGTTATGGATGTTAGCGTTAGCATTTAGGAACCATGCACATGCATCAGCATTAATATCAAGGAAGTTACATGTATACATGCTGTGAAAAAATTTCATATATACAGTATTACAGTGGTAACCCTACTTACGAGTTTAATCCGTGCAGGAGCTGAGCTCGTTAGCTGGTTTGCTCGTTAGCTGGATGCATTTTCCCCATAAGAATACATGTAAAACTGATTAATCCGTGTCAGCCGGCCAATATACAGTATATTTTAATATGCTAAATAATGTGTTTATATGGGTTTTTTAAAACATAAACATGACAACGACGACGCTCGTGTAGGCTGGCCGCTAATGAGAGGGAGACCGACGGTGCTCGTGTAGGCTGGCGGCTGCATGGTTACACTTATCATATGAAAAGTAAAAGTAAAATGTATCTAACTTTCTTGTTCACTACCTTTTGCTACCTTAGCGTCGCTTTCAACAGGCACTTTCACTTTGTATTGACTGACCTCTTCTTCTACGGTAGCATCTAGGAGATGCTATGACCGCAGCGCCCCTAGCGGTTTGGCATAATTGAAGAAATGTATGCTACTTGTTAGCTGGAACATTACTTGTTACCTGGAACAAAAATATTCTGAGATCTCGACTCGTTACCTGGAATACTCATTAGTAGGGATGCTCGTAAGTAGGTTTACCACTGTATATTGATTACACATAAAGTGATATTTTTAATCCTGTTTCGTGGTTTGTTTTGAATGTGTTGATTTGTGTTGATCATTATGGCTTATAACTCATTTGGATGGCCAATCCCACAGAATAATATAATGGCCCTTGACACTGTGGGTAGGCGAAAAGTCCTGCTGGAAAAGGAAATCAACATCTCCATAAAGCTTATCAGCAGAAGGAAGCATGAAATGTTCTAAAATCGTCTGTAGTGACTTTGAATGTGTTAAAACACAGTGGAGCAACACCAGCAGATGACATGGCACTCCAAACCATCACAGACTGCAGAAACTTCACACTGGACTTCAGAAACCTTGGATTCAGTGTCTCTCTACTCTTCTTCCACTGATTTCCACATGAAATACAAAACTGACTTTCATCTAAAAAGAAGACTTTGGAGCACTGAGCAACAGTCCAGTTCATTCTCTCATCATTCTGTACATTTCCTGCAGACTCCTGCTCTAGAAGGTGACCTACACCAGGTGCAAATCTGTGAATGTATGAGACTGCAATACTAACTAAGAAGAAGACCTTGGAGTATTCATTAAGCCTTGAAATGATTAATGTCTAACAATGTCTACTGAAACTTTGGGAAAAACAAGAGGCACAAAATGATGACACTGACAGGTTGATGAGGCTGCTGAAGAAGAAAATTCTCATCTTCATTCTCATTTTCTCCTCCAAAAAATAGCAACTCTTCCCTCTGCCATTCTTATGCTGTTTTTCCATAATTAGGTCAGTTCATAACTGATGATTTTGTATAATGAATGTAATTGATCAGTGAGCATCTGTTTGAGGGTCTGTATCTTCTTTCTGTTTGACTGTTTATCTTGTTATGCATATCTTCTACTTCATGCTTTCATGTTCCAGCAGACTTTGCTTAATTAAAAATGACTAAAGTGTGTATTCTTTATTCAGTGCAAATGTTCTTTTGATTTTCATTTAGTGTCAAGAATGAGATTCTGTTTTTTCATGAAATGAAGATACTGTATTCCTTAATCTTTTAGGTAAAAGATAGAAGAAGCATTTCTTTTCCTCATAACATTAAAGCAGACTGTCATCATAATCCAATTAATGAAAAGAAAATGAGAGAAAAAGGCAACATGAGCTTCATTAAAGAAAATAAAATCAACTGCAATCTCCACAGAGCTGCCTGTAACTGATGGCATGTTCATAATTTAGCAGATCTAATGAAAAAAACTGCATTTAGCATAATTAATTGGGAGGCTTTTTGATAAGTAGTAATGACTGGGAGATTATTGGTGTAAATGAACACATTCTCTGATTGTCTCTCTGGTGGTGGCAGGAAAGTTGATGAAGAGACTGGGGAAACAGCACACTTTCAAACTTCCCGAGGAAATGAAAAAGGCTTTTTTCTTTTTTCTTTTTTTAAAGTACAATAAAGATCATTAGATGGGAGAATAAACTAATTACTGTTGTTTTTATTCCCTTTTGAATTAAACGCAATTGTTACAACTTACCGCCTCAAAGAACGTTTTTATATATACAGATGAAAAATAATATGATATGTAATTAGAGGTAAAATTAGTTTTTTTTAAGTGAATGAAATTTAAATGCTGCTGTTTAAAATACTTGATATCAAAATGTTCTAGCTATGTTTGCCTCATTTACTTACAACTCTGTGATCTTTTACTGCAAAGAGGAAAATACTGATTTGTTTTCTGATCATGTTCATTTGGAATATTTACAGTCCCCTCTATAATTATTGGCACCCCTGGTAAAGTTGAGTAAAGAAGTTTTTATTACTAATATAAATAAAATATAAATACCTATAAATCCTATAAATGTTACCTATAACCTATAAATACCTATAACCTATAAATGTTTAGAAACAAAATATGCTACTTTTTAAAGTTGATCAGTGTGTCTAGAAGATTTTGAAGCAGTAGTCCATGACTTCCTGTTTCACTGGGGTATATATATATATGAGGTGACATAAGTAAAATTCCTTTAATCATTCTTCGCCCCTGGACTTGGAGAATCTGTGTGGATATTCATAACTCAGAGAATTTGATGAAAATAACTAGACAGGTGCCAGGATTATTGTGAAAGGGTATTTGTATCTGTTGTATATTGGTTGACAATATTATTATTATACTTGCTTGTCCCCGACCTGCTTTCATTCAGTAGTGATAGCATTTTTTTCTGTAAAGTATTAATGGAGGTATATATCTGTTTTTAGGTGTTTTTTGTAAAAAAAAAACCCTACAAAACCCTTCACCCTTCAAGATGTGCCATAATCATTAACACTCCTAGAAATACTTAAAAATCAATTTATAACTTATTTTTTAAGTTGATGGGAGTGTCTAGAAAGTTTCAAGCATTAATCAATGACTTCCTGTTTCACTGGGGTATATATATGAGGTGACACAGAGGTCAAATTCTTGTAGTCATTATTCAACATGAGAAAAGGGAAAAGTGTGTTGACCTTCATGAGTCATTAAATGAATATAAACAAACTTACAGAGATGACACTGATTGTGAATGGGACTGTATCTTTAAAAGAAAACAAAAAATAACCTAAAACCATGCTGACATGCTGCTTTAAGCTGTGTTGTCTGTGTTGTTGTCCTTATTACTACAAACTCTTAAGACTGTGCTTCTTCATGTGTTAAACCCCAACGCCTCCATCTATCAGTTGCAGAGCCAGCATTATTAAAGCTCTTAGAACAACTTTGGCCTTTGGTAATTTGCTTTCATTTTTTGGGCTGCTTCTGCTGTAATATGATTATTTTAATGATCTCATTCTGTGCGAGGGACACTTGGACCCCTGCGGGAAAGTCATGCTTGAGTGAATTTTGAAGACCTTTGATGAGGTTGAGGACAGTTGTGTGTCTGATTGGGATAACATTGCTTTCCATGGACAGTGTCTCATAACAACCCGGGTCCACCGTTCCATGCAGAAGGAAGGGTGTTAATGTAATTTAATGTCATTTGTATACTCTGTTGGCATGAAAAACTTGGATTTATTATCAGCCAAAAACAGCTCTGTATTTCATAAAGCATTTGTGGCTTTGTTGGCTAAGTGACATGTATATTTCGTCTTTGTTTTCTTTATTTGTGCATTCTTCTCCTCGCTCTTCTGCTCATTATGTTGTTGAATGCAGATAATCACATTCAGAAACACCTTATTGGGCAAGCAATTTTGCATGTCGTAGGAATTTATCTTAGTGAACAAATGTTAGAGTAAACACAGACACAGCAACAAAAGGAACATTCTCTAGAGTATATACAACAATTTATATATGGTGGGAAGTGATCCATTATATCCATACCATGAATACATCCTCAGCCTATAATTTCTGCATAATTAAATGGTTGAGATGTAAAGAAATTCATTCTCTGTGCTTTGATGTGAAATGCTCCATTCTAGAGACAGTTTAATGAGATATCAGAATTGTTCACAGTCCCATTGAATTCCTATCAATAGTGATAAGAAACCGATATGTGAAAAAAATCTATAAAAATATATCTAAAAACAACCTCACATTCTGATGTTTGAGTCAATGGCATAACCGTAATTTCATTTTTTGGGGTCATGAGAATGTTGCCACAGTGATGTCTTGCTGAAAAATTGTGAGCTAAGGAGAGCTTTGGCCATTACTTTTATTAAAACATCATGCAATAATTGAGCTTGGTTGTGCTCGACATGCATAAGAGCACATGATGACTTTTGATGCCATTGATTTTGTAGCATTAACACATACTCTCCATCCATTCATCCATCCATCCATCTTCAAAGGCATCTGATAATATTTTGACTAAGGTGGCTTGGCTTTAAAATGAATGGGACTTGCAACCCATCCACTGCCACACCATACCTTTGCAACGGTTCTAAAACTGCAGTTTGCATGATGATGATTACATGTAAAAACTCACTAGGGTTGGGGAAATAAATTATGCTATTGTTATTTTGATGTCAGCCCCCAAACCCGCCTACCCCATCCAGTCAGATTAACTTTCACTCATCACTAATTGTTAAAAATCTTTTTTTTTCTTTTATATGTCAGTGAAGAGTGCTAATGCTAACAGGCTAGGTTGCTAACTACATCTCATCTAAATATTTCTTTACAAAAAATAATGTTAAGAATAAATGTTATATATCTACGTTATTGGATTTCAGAAATCACTGAAATGTGTTAAACTCTCTTTCTGTGTATTTTTTCTTACATTTTTGGCTTTTTCTCAAATTACAGACTTGTGACATTTGCCAGGTTCCTGCAGATGTTTTATTTTGTGACCTTTTTCCTTTAGTAAGGAAAGGCTGAGTAGGTACTACAAGGTGGGCTGTGAATGGACAGAAAGCAGACCTGTAGACCTGTATAATTAGGTATACACGTCCAACCATACTCAGAAAACATTTAGGTTCACTGACTAGTTTGATTAGTCAATAAAACATACACTAGTATGTGTTTTAGACATTGTGACCTTTGGTTCCTAATACAACCACTCCAAGTCAGTAACTCCAATGCACTACTTCACATCAAACCACTGTGAATTATATCTCAGATGTTAAATTATGTAGAATTTAAAATATATATATTTTAATACTTTGTATATATTCAAATCCTGCAGCTTTTGGCTTCATGAGCAGAAGAACAGGCTGAAGATACCATAGCTCTGGCACCATCAGTACTTGAATTTGTAAGTAATGCAAATTTCCATAAGAATTTATAAATAATAAAACATGCTGGCTCCTGTGCACGGTGTGTATTCACTACACTGAGGTTAATGAGAATTTATGAGGCATCAGCTACATCACACTATCATATATTCACATTACTGGCATGCTTCATTTAACGTGCGCTGCCGTCTTCTACATTAGTCAGCTTTGCATCACCTGAAAAACAAGTCTCATTGCTTTCTATCACAAGGAATAGACTAGAGGATATTTCTGTTCTGACTTTATCACATTATTGATACTGAAACAAGGTTTTTTTGTTTAAAAAAATGCAATTGCTTTCAAAAAGAGTACAAATAGTTCAGTTTTACTCAAAGCAGGTTGTGTCTTTAACATCTGGAGTTATAGATTAATAACACCAATCTTTGGAAGATGACTCTAATAATTGTTAAAGCACCTGTGTTAGCAGTGATGTGTGGAAAATTCTTAGCTAGAAGTATAAAAAATAAATTATTTTATTAAAGTGTTCTTACACATGCTCAGAAACAAAGATACATGACTATCACTTGGTATTTCCTGTCAATGTAATGGAACCCTGAAGAGTACAACATCAGTACATAGTTGTAGCAAATTAATATATTTGAAGTTATATTGAATCCATTGCCCCTTTCCTGAATCTAGACTTTTATGTTTATTTTACTGTTAAAAATATCTAGTTATTATTCATTTCTCCTGACAAGGTGAATGTACTCAACCTTTACAATACACAGCTGAACCTTAAGGACTATGTTCACATATACTACTTTTGTGTGCATGTGAAACAACATGCTTTCTGTACACTGCACATGTTCTAGACTAAACAGAATGTTATCCAGCTTCAGATGTTTTAGCATTGCTAGGGTAATATCATTAACGAAACTGCATGCTAAATTGTATTCACCGTATACACTCACTGGTCATTTTAGGTGCACATTGCCAATTTTTATCAGCTTCACCAACCATATACAGTGGTGCTTGAAAATTTGTGAACCCTTTAGAATTTTCTATATTTCTGCATAAATATGACCTAAAACATCATCAGATTTTCAGCCCTAAAAGTAGATAAAAATCCAGATAAACAAATGAGACCAAAATATTATACTGGGTCATTTAGTTATTGAGAAAATGATCCAATATGACATTTTTTGAGTGGCAGAAGTATGTGAACCTTTTAGTTTAGCTTTTAGTATCTGATGTGTCCCCTCTTTGCAGCAATAACTGCAACATGTTTTGTTTTCGGTAACTGTTCTTTAACCATTCTTTGGTAGAACGACTTGTGTGCTTAGGGTTATTGTTTTGCTGCATGACCCACCTTCGCTTGAGATTCAGGTAATGGACAGATGTCCTGACATTTTCCTTTAGAATTATCTGATATAATTCAGAATTCATTGTTCCTCAATGACGGCAAGCCATCCTGGCCCAGATGCAGCAAAACAGGCCCAAATCATGATACTGCCACCACCATGTTTCACGGATGGGATAATGTTCTTATGTGTCCTTGCCTTTGTCTTCCATTACATTATGTTGGAATGCAGTGTTTTCCTTTCTCCAAACAATGCTTTTCATTTAAACCAAAAAGCTGTATTTTGGTCTCATCCATTCACAAAACATTCTTCCAATAGTCTTCTGGCTTGTCCATGTGATCTTTAGCAAACAGCAGATGAGCATCAATGTTCTTTTTGGAGAAGAGTGGCTTTCTTCTTACAACCCTGCCATGCACACCATTGTTGTTCAGTGTTCTCTTGATGGTGGACTCATGAACATTAACATTAGCCAATGTGAGAGAGGCCTTCAGTTGCTTAGAAGTTACCCTGGGGTCTTGTGTGACCTCACAGACTATTATACACCTTGCTCTTAGAGTGATCTTTGTTGGTTGACCACTCCTGAGGAGCATAACAATGGTCTTGAATTTCCTCCATTTGTACACAGTCTGTCTGACTGTAGATTGGTGGAGTCCAAACTCTTTAGAGATGGTTTTGTAACTTTTTCCAGGCTGATGAACATCAGCAATCTCCTTGAAATGTCCTTTGTTTGCGCCATGATACACTTCCACAAACATTTGTTGTGAAGTGCAGACTTTGACAGATCTCTGTTCTTTAAATAAAACAGTGTGCCCACTCACACCTGATTGTCATCCCATTGGTTGAAAACACCTGACTCTAATTTCACCTTCAAATTAGCTGTTAGTCGTAGATGTTCACATATTTTTGCCTCTCACAAATACGTCATATTGGATAATTTTCCTCAATAAATAAATAATTGACCAAGTATAATATTTTTGTCTCATTTGTTTAACTGGATTCTCTTTATCTACTTTTAGGACATTTACTGTGAAAATCTGATGGTGTTTTAGGTCATATTTATGCAAAAATATAGAAAAAGGATTCACAAACTTTCAAGCACCACTGTATATGCACTTTCTAGTTTTATTGTTACAGAGTGTAGTCTATCTTTATAGTATTTCATTCTGTTCTTCAATGATCAGGACCACAGAGCAGGTATTATTTAGGTGGTTGAACATTCTCAGTACTATAATGACATGAGAATGAGTGGATACGGATGTTGGTTTCACTGCTGGAGGGAAAATAGTGCACCAACCAAAACTATGCAACCAACAGCATCCTGTGACCTACAGTGAAAAACTAGAGGACCATCACAAACTGTGCAGCAAGACATAAGCTACTGTCTCTGACTTTATCTACAAGGTGTATCTTGTTAAATATAAAGATACAAGTACATGTATATGAAAAAAATACAAATATGTTTCTTTCTCTTGAAGAAGTGAATGTGGCAAACCTTGAAGGTACACAGTTGAAACCTTAAGGAATTTGTTACACTAGGTTACATTTCCATTGTATCTTGGGAGAAAAAAAATTACCTGTGCAGAATCTTTTCTGGAAACAGTACAATTGTGCAAGTATCACTCATTATTCTAAAGCATTTTTGGCTAAGTTGAAACAAACTGATAAAGATTTTCTCTTCGTTTCCAACAACATTTCAGACTACAGCTCTTGTCAATACATCTTTGCAACAAAAAGAACAAAAACACTGTTGTCTTTTGACGACTTTGACGACAGAAGGACGGCGTGGGATTTCTGAAGATTTTCGCCTCTATAGATGTAACAGCAACAGAAGCTGCAGTGACAACTGTTGGTTTGTGACACATTTGGTGTTTTAACAGTTATTTCGAATGACGTTTAAATAAGCTTAAAGGTCTTAATTAAACTTGCACTGAAAAAGTGTAATAACTGTAATTTTATTATAGTCTTATCTGTGCAACTTCAGCTGTAGATTCATTTACAATTTATCATTTAATATTTTCTGAAACAATATGGGGGGCAAATTGAGACGACAACCATAGTAGTGCCTTATTTTTCATTTCTTCACGAATCCATTATTTATGAAATACATTCCTCAAATGATATTTGCACTTGTGTATGTATTTGAAGAAATCACTGTTACTGTAGACACAGTTGTATTCTCCATATATGCCAGCATCATGGCAAAACAAAATGTGCATCTGATCATTATTATATTAACAAAATATGATCATTGTCATATGAACAACATGTATCTCATTTTTCATTTTCTACATCTTTTCACTGTAAACATGGGCATGTTCATTCTGTAAATGTGCATTGTTTTTTTACGGTTTACATGTTGAACAATATGTTCCCTCAAAATGTGCAATGGGCATGGAGGTACACTATATGTTCAAATGTTTGTGGACACCTTTTCTAATTAATTAATTCATCTACTTTAAGTTGCACACATTGCTGACACAGATGTGCAAAAGCACACATACAGCTTGTCTAGTCTCTGTAGAGAAGTACTGCCAGTAGAATAGGACTCTCTGCAGGAGATAAGCATGAAGGATTCTAATGAAGTCCTGTAGAAATGCAGCTCTGCTATTCTGGACAATAAAGGCAGCAACTGTAACACTGAATTTTGAAATATTTAAACCCATTTCATCAGCCTCTGAAAATTCTTTGAAAGGAATGCCAATAATGGCCTTCTCAGCTGTCGATGGTTGTGTAACACAACAGAGTGTTCAATACACCATGGTTTCCATTTAAATAAGCATTTTGCTATGTTTTATTGGAGCTGAACATAACACAGACGTGAACGTTTCATAATGAATGGACCAATAGAAATGTTCTAAATTTGACTGGAACAGAATTTCTTAACTTACATTAAAGGTTCAGAATGCTTTGCATTGTAACGGTACAATTTTGGAAATGTGCATATATTTCCAATAACAATGTATTGCTTCAAATTATATACTGTAAATAAAGTTAAGCTCATTGGTAGCTCACCCTATGCACCATTTATGAAAAACACTATTCTTCTCATATATATATCTACACCATGTAAAAACTAATGATAGTGTTCCAGACTGACTAAGGACCCAACAGTGCCATATTTTAATAAACAATTGGTCTTCCAAAGACTTCCACCATCATAATTTCATCCATTTAAAAAGTAATTTAGTGCTAAATCTAGTTCATGATACAGTAATTGTTTTGTATTGGATTTTAATGAGTGTGAATTGAGCCCAGCCACCTCGCTGTCTGCTGTAGCAATGACTCCACTGACAGATGACTGAGAACGCATCATTACTGTCGGCTACAGTTCAGAGCTAAATCGGGGGCAGTATGGATGAGTGCTGATGCCTGTATTTTTTTTAATCAATCATAAAATCAGTTCTTATCATGAAAGGCTCCTTGTTCACCTGACCTTTTGATAATGTAATTAAATATTATTTTTAGATGGTATCAATTATAGCTGCCTTAAGTCTAGTTATAGCAAAGTTGTTTTACTTCTCTGTTTCCATCTTTCTTACTTTTCCTGTCAATTTTCTATCCACGTGTGCTCTTTTTTCAATAGACAAGCTTTCCAAAAACAGAAAATGTTCCAGTCTAAGGTGAAATTCCTCTGGCTTTGGCTGGCTTAGCATTACTCTAGCACTAAGAAATTACTCTAAGTCATTTGCTGATAACATTTCCCCCGTCTCTACAAAGTATGACAATAGACTGTTTCCAGGTAGCTAGCAATGCTAAAAACCTGGTAATATTTCTTCTTAGCTTGTCAGTTGCTTTCCCTAAAATCTTTGCTCAGTTTTACAATATGACCATTCAAATGCATAGAAAATAAACATAATTTAAAATGAATAAGGCAATTAAGAATAGAACAGAGTATTTTTTATTGTCATTGCACAAGTACATTGAAATTGAGTTTGCAGCATCTTTGCTAAATGCTATGCTATCTAACACACAGATATGCTAAACATTCATCAGGAAAGAACAATCTACATGTACAAATGAATTAAATGTAAACATTTTTACTATGCAGTATTATGTACATATACCAAAAAAGTGAATGTATTTATTTACAGTGCCTTGCAAAAGTATTCACCTCTTTTGCTTTTTACATATTTTGTTACATTACAGGTTATTTAAATGTTTTTTTTTTTTTTTTGTATTCTGAATTGTGTATAAAAATGTATATGTCCATATGACCACAAAAAGTTGTACATTTCATGGAAGGGTGGCCAGAAAAAAGCCTTTACTGACAAACAAAAAATGTATCTTGTTTTGAATTTGTGAAGGGCCTGAGGAAGATTACCCAAATGTATGGAGGAAGGTGCTCTAGTCAGATCAAAAGTTATGTAAATAAAATAACTCAAACTTTTAAATAATCTATTTTAATTCCAGATTGTGAGGTAGCAAAACACGAAAAATTCCACGGTAGGTGAATACGTTTGCAAGGCACTGTAGTAAAATATAATATCAGACACATTTTTCTGATTTCCCCAGTTGTGACTGGACTAACATTAGCTTGCTAGCTAATTTACATACAGTACACTTATTCCACTTACATTACAAGTTTATTAGTAGATTTTACTTATTATATTAAATGTGTTTATAAATTTGTAGCTGAACATTAGCAAACCTTTAAGAAGACTGTAAATTTAAGCTGTGAAATAAATGTGGTGACCAACATTAGGTGGCAAGCTAAGTTACTTTTTGACCCAGTCCTGGGTTGATAATTTGACAACAAATGGGTTATTTTTAACCCAGCAATTTTTGGAGATTATATACTGTATAGTACTGCAACATGTCATATGTATAATCAGCAGTGAACCCTTCACAATGCAGGAATGTCGTAAGAAATTTTATAACCCAATTCATTATCAATTGATCCTTTACTATTTATATGTATTTAATTCAGAATATTATAATGAGTAATATTTCATTCATAATGCACTATGAATTTGGATATTTCAATAAATACATTTCTCATTATATCAAAGTGGGATTTTCCCCAGCGCTCCAGTCTTGCTGATATTAAAGATTTGAAGGAATGCATTTGTAGTCAGAATGTAGGCAGGTCAATTCAGCAGACATTCCTATGTCAGGTGTAAAGTAGTCACTTTCTCCTCCCGTTCTGCCCATGGAGGCACACCTGAAATAATTTACAGCCAGTGCCAACATTGGGATAATCTTCACAAGGTATTGTAAAAATAAAGAGTTCTTGTATAATGTTGTCTCTCAGTCATGGTGGTAATCCGTTGCCTGCAGTTTTCATGAAAGGGATGCCTGCTGACTCTTGGCAGGAAGAGAAAGTGAACATGACGGAACCAAACAAGAAAACAAAACACAGAGCAAAGCACGGGCAAAGGCACCCAGGCAAGACTGGCGGAGATAAGAAGCAAGTAGTTGTCATGGATGGTTATATTTTCTTACTTTGAACTAGCAGAAGATCAGAGGACTCTGGATAAAGGACTGAGGAATCAATGGAAGTGAACTGCATGTTTGTTGTGGGGGTGATGGGTCAGTCACACACAGTTTCGTTGGAGCTTGTCGACTGTATGGACTCTTACTGGTCTACAGATTAAGGGTTATTTTAGCTCAATTGACAAAGCAACAACAATAGATGGAAACATATACTCACTGGCCACGTACTCATAGCTTGTATTTGGTTCATTCTTCATTTAATCAGCTCCACTGACCATATTGTAGTTCTGCAATTACATACTGTAGTCCATCTGTTTCTCTATATACAGTACCAGTCAAACACTAGGTGGTTTTTCATTATTTAAAAATGTTCTGCATTGTAGATTAATAATAAAGTCATCCAGACTATGAAGAAATACATATGAAAGTATTTATTAAACAACAAAGTGTTAAACCAGAATATGTTTATATTTTACATTCTTCACAGTAGGCACCTCTTGCTTAGATGCAGCTTTCTTGGCATTTTCTCAGTCAGCTTTATGAGGTAGTCACCTGGAATGGCTTTCAGTTAACAGCTGTGTCTGGTGTCTTAATGTGTTTGAGACATCAGTTGTGTGTCTACTTTGAAGAAACTAAAATCTAAAACATATTTTGGTTTGTTTAACACTTTTAAGTTTACTACATGATTCCTTATGTGTTCCTTAAGGGTCAGTATTAATTTAAAAAAATAAAAATAAAAACATTGAATGAGAATGTGTGTCCAAATTTGTGAATGATGCTGTATTTTGCTAGCTTCCTTTCACCCTGCTCTTCAATGGTCAGGACCCCCACAGAGCACACATTATTTGGGTGGTGGATCATTTTCAGCACTACAGTGACACTGATCTGGTGGTGGTGTGTTAGTGTGTGCCTCACTGGTACGAGTGGATCACACACACACGGCAGAAAGGAGCTCATATAAAGTTTGTTTTTTATTGTGTCAGTTGTGATTCGCATTGTGTTGGCATTTCTGGGGAAGGGGCGAGGCTGCCCTGACTGAGAGCCTACAGGGACCCTAACACATCGATAGCAATAAAACCAGACTAAGAACACAGGGAAAGTGCAGGAAACATATACAGTAGATAATCAGGGCAAGGCCAGGTGCAAATGGAAGTGAACATGACAACACATGAGGTTCAGGAGACTACAGTTACGAGAGACTTGGTCAGTGAACAGGTAACCAGACCTGAACAGAAACATGAACAGAGACTAGGCTCTTCTATAGCTGTGACTGACAATTTCTTGACTCTCCTTCCCAACAAAGACATGACACACATTTATTGTACTGTCATTACCTTATCTGACATGGTGACCATCATGAAAGATCATAAAATATGTATCCTGATCCTAGCATTCGAATAACTTTTTGGTAGGATCACCATCCCCTCCAAGAGCAAGACTTTGCCTCATCATTCAGTTATTAATCATATGACTCAGTTGTAAGAGTGAAGAACGGAAGCGTGGGCATGCATAAGGAATTAAAGGGGTTAAAATCTTTACAAACACAAAAATAAACTCATTCAAGTTGTGAATGCCTTCAAACCCTTTTTACCACTCACTTGTTCTTTTGTATGTTATGTTGTGTTGACTGAATACCCACTGCCACAGGGTCTTTGTTAGTATTTCACAAACACAGCATGGCTCATATATGATGGCTCAGTACCGTTTCCTTCATACAGTCAGTGCTGTGATAAGTCATCAAGCCATCAACTCATCAGCTGCTTTGTGCATTTTAAATTGGTCACAAAGGGAGCTCAGTGTACAGCTTTTATTAGTCTCATTCCCATCTTTTGAAAACTTAAAGATCTGAAATATTCAGTAAAAAGCCAAATGTTCAATAGATAATCAGTACATTGATCACTGTTAGATGGATAACCAGTATGTGTGAGCTGCCAAAAGAGACATTCCTCTCTATTTATCCTTGCATTATTTATTTATTTTTTATTTTATTGTTTGAGACCTTCTTAATGCTGCAAATACCACAGAAAGTCTTCTCAGCAGTCTGTGCTGTTGGTTTTTCACTGAGGGAAGGATATTTCGGGAGACTGAAGGTGCTCCCCAATGCCCCCCACCCCCTCTAATGAGCGTTCACCACCTCACACACTAATTAAGTATTAATTACTCCCAGATGGTACACTTAACCCCTGCTCTATTTCTGGATCTGCAATGTATCACTGGGGAACAGTATGACGTTGGGAAACAATTTCAAATCACCTCAGCAACCTTATTGTTGAGAAGCCATAAAGCCATAAAATGTAAATGTAAAATGCAAAAGAAAATTTGTTTGCATACTAAAATTATTCCCATAAGCAATAGTAATACTGTAGTGTGGATAAACAAATGTCAAATAAAACATAATTAAAACTGTAACTAAACAAGCACAAGAAGAACATGCGTTTGGTGATTTCCTGACAGATGTTTGTCCAGTTTTTATATCATAAAAGTTACTTTTTTCCAGTCACAGTATTCACTCTGATATTATTTTACTTTCTCTCTTGGTGGCTGTAAAGCAGCAGCATGTAAATAACACACAACAAGAGCTGTTCAAATTAAAGTTCAGCCTAAATTTGACAGGGCCAGTGTTATGATTAACACACTCAAGAGAAACAATAGGAGTCCACAGGTCCCCAATATGCACCTATGAAGCTATGCACCTTAAAGCTGAAATCTTGGAAATGTGAATCCACAGATTAATCAGAATATGATTAAAATACAGTATATTTTAAATGTGTTGTGCTGATATCTTCTGTTAAAATCTAATTAAAAATAGTACCCTATGTTTTGTCACAACTTATATGTATTTAGGTTAGAAAGCACATTTGACTCAGATAACATAGAACTGGAGGGTGTTCTACAAAACAGAATTTCTGCAATTGGATGTTTTGAAATTTTGACTCAAGTTACTCAGCTTACAGTAATCATGCATTGTGGAAGATCCATGACTATTGAATGAATTGTATTATAGACTTTTTAGCAATTAGTAATTCAGTCTGTATGCCATTCTAGGGTTTCATGCTCAAATGCTTTTAAATTATTTAGCTAAAAACAGGTGTTAGGCTGTGCAATGCAATGTGATGTTTATCTGCCCTACAGAAAACTGTGGGATATACACTACCACTCAAACGTTTGGGGTCATCATTTCACACTCACACACACACACACATGCATATATATCAGTGGCGGATGCTGGTCTTTCAAGGAGGGGAAGCTCAATTTCGGGCTACATCATAAAATGTGTCGGTTTATTTATACGTAAATTCTACCCTCCATTCCTTTTCAAGAAAATGATCTGTGACCCTGTCGTACCAACAAGGCGTCTTTTCCAGGGACTTGACTAGTGTCCTCTCAATGGCTCATGGTGTTGCGGGTGTAAGACTTGAACCGCTTTAAAAACAGGAGAAGCTCTTTACTGGCGCGAGGCTAGTGTGAAGTGTGTCCGCCTGTGAGTGCTACCACTGGACAGAAACTGCGATAGAAGTCAGAAAGAGTGATAGAAGTCAGTCTCCAAAGCAGCTACAAAAAAACACCAGAAATAGAAGCTCGATTTGTCGCTAGTCGTTTTTAACAAAGAAAATGCCACTAAGATGATTATGAAAGTCTTCGGTTCAACTCAGAACAGAATGAAAATTTTAAAAAATGCTCCCACGTATGTTTACACAAAAAGATTGCTGATTAGCTCATTTAGCTGTCAATCAAAAAGGGATTCCGCCTCAGACACATCATCCAATCATCATGCAGAAGCTGAGCGTCCGGACCAGCCAAGGCCAGCCCACTGCCCCATAGACCCCCAGAGACGCTGAGCATCCAATGGGCGGGACAAAGCCCAGGATTCATCCAATGACTCGTCTCGTTTCGCTGCACGCTTTGCTTTGCCATTGAACTCTGTGGACACTGAGCGTCCACCCTGTTTAAAGCACTGTGAAGCTGCGGGAATGAGTGAGAGGAAAGCCGCGTCATTACCAGTGATAAGAAGCTGATTCTGAACAAAAGTTGAGCGCGTTGTAGCGCATATTTAGTCAATGACATGTACACACAACAGTATATTATTGATCACTTAGTTTTTGACATTTTAGGGGAAGCTGAACTTCCCTTGCACTCTTAGTTAGAGCAATCGCCACTGATTTTTTTTTTTTCTAGACTACAATAAAGTCCATGGATGCTGCTGCTCCAGATACTCAGTCTTCTATGGTAGAAAGGTGAGGTAGGACAGCGTCACTGTGTTTAGTTCACAAGTTGTTGATGGTGAGTTTAGAAGAGTTTAGAAGCTTTACTACAGCTGTTTAATCTCCACCAGAAGTTTAACACATTGTGTGTAAGACATCACTGGACATGACTCTGTCCTACCTCACTCTTCTAACATAACGTTTGTGTGTCTGATGCAGCAGAATTTGTGGATTTTATCATCAAATCAAAACAAAAACACACAGAAATGAAAGTCCAGGTTGTCACAGATGTTCAGTTTAATGTGTGATCCCAAACTTTTGAGCGGTAGTGTACATATATTCTATCTTTTAAAAATTCCAAATTCAGCTGCTGCTCCAGATCTTCTATCACTTCTATCACAAAATGTATCACTTTTACGCTCGGTTTTATTGGAGATATTAATATATAAACAATCCCAATAAACACTACTAATTGCTAAAATAGGATATATTAGTCCATAAACAACATAAAAAAATATAACTTGTGGTGAAGAGTAAACAGCTGTACTGTAGTCTGTAAACTCACTGTCAACAACATGTGAGACACCAAAACCGAGCTAAAACGTGGTGACACTGTTCTACTCACCTTCTACCATACAAGATTGAATATCTGGAACTTTTGTTGATTTTGTCATAATCTGATAAAGTAAATTGTCTTGTTCAATTTAAATTTTGCACAGTAATGTAGAGTATCAAAAACATCCCAGTAATGAATAAAAAAGTAGGAATGTTTAAAATGTACCAGTAAATCAGTAAACATTTTAAACAGGGTAATAAAAGATTATGAATATAATTTTAAGTCATTTTAAGAAAGCAAAATAACATCAAAAATCATAATCATATCTATAATCCAAGAATTTGATAAATATACTTTTCCTGCTTGTGGAGCTACATAAACTGACGTTATCCAGCACTTTTACTACTAACAGATTTATTCAGTGATCTAAAACCACCAACTACCATGATGTAAAATACAATAACAGTAACATCATCATATTGCTCAGCTGTGTGTGTCTGTGTGCTCGAGCGCAGGTTTGTCGTAATTTCCAGTCATTGATTGAATATTTGTATGTGCAAGTGAGCAAGGCCATAGTGAATGGGTCTGTGAATAGTGGGGTCACTAAACTTTGGATTCAAACAGAAAAAGAGAAACAGAGTGGCAGGAAGTGAGTGAGAGAGAGAGAGAGAGAGAGAGAGAGAGAGAGAGAGAGAGAGAGGAGCAGGTTTGAGAAGAATAAACTGTCTTTATAGATGCACAATCTTCAAAAGACTCCTGGAGGTTGCTGTGATATTTTCCAAGACACATTCTCTCTCTCTCTCTCTCTCTCTCTCTCT
>BRDA01050869.1:0-20616 GCA_036984385.1 Crenuchus spilurus
TATTGGTACTTGGTATCGGCAAGTACTTAAATGTAAGTACTTGTGCTCGTACTCGGTTTGAAAAAATGTGGTATCGGTGCATCCCTACTTTTAACCATTTACCTTTATAGAAAGGATTTTCACAATACTTTAAGGGTTCTGAAATAAGTTTTTTTCCCCTGAAGGCCACAATCAGTGGAACCCCTAAAAGATCTTCCAGTAACCTTTAGTTTTTTTAATGTGTAGCTGAAATGACAATAAAGTTGCCTTGACATGACTTGGTTCTGCATTCCTAAGTGACATTTGTAGTCTCTAAGTAGTTCCCAAGTTGCTTTGTACAACCAAAACTGCATAGGTTTATAGAGGCCTTACAGTTTGCCAAACCCTTGCTGTTTAAGGAATTTACCCACTGAAAGTGATAACTGTCTAACATAACCACATATTCTGATAAATAATATCTATCACAAATTATCAGAGCACTTGATCCTACTGAGCTGACATTTAACATTATTATTTATATCTTACCTTTGCCTATTTTCTCTTGAGAGAATCCCTGTTACAATTTTAAGGGCAGTCAAATTACTGAATTTAAGTGAAGTTTGCCAAACAACATCAGGCATATATGGAAAATGAAGTTAAGATACTGTATATAGACATTGAAAGTCATTGTAAATTGAGGCATTTCCTTTTTGAATCTCAACAAACTACTAAGCTCACTCAACACTTTTAAATGAGTTAAAGGCTGTAACATTCTATGTTTCTTACTTTTAAACTGAATTTTAACTTCCTAATTCACCATTGTTGCTCTGTTGTTAGCTTGCTAATTCAACTTTGTTGCTGTATTATTAGCTTGCAAATGACCATTGTGGCTTTGTAGTGTTCTAGTTAGCAAGTAAAAATGTTAACATCGCAACAGCACAGGGTTCCTCACAGTTTTAAACCTGAAGTTTAAATAAATAATTGATAAAACAATTATTTGCAAAAAATTTGTAACACTGTTTATAAAAAAATGTTTTTGATTGCTTAGCAAGCTAATTAGACTAGCGTAGCCAAGGGATGGTCCTTGAATAAGCTCATTGTTGTTGCCTCTTTCTCTAGACTTTGTTAATGTGCAATTCTTCACATACTTCTGAGTTGAAGTTGATGATGAACAGACCTGAAACTAAAAAAAAAAGATTATCTCTGTTTGCTGCAGTAGCCACCATTGCAGTTTCAGGTTGATTCTCATTAGCTTGCCTTGGACAGGACCTTTATTTGTAATGGAAAGTATAAAGCAGCAAAACTCATTAATGAATCAAATGGATAGATTTTGTGAGACACAAATGGTTTAATTGGCAAGCAACTGTGGAATAAGCAGGATAGTGCTCAGCAAGATGAGCCTCACTAAATAACACAGCCATAGCAGGGCCTCCAATTACCCCAAAATGCCTTGAAAGGGTATCATTGCTGCCTAGCTACAGGATGTGTGCTACTTTCAGATTTTATAGCCTTCCCTCAATTGTTTCCAAGTAATAAATGCTCCCACTCCAGGAGACAACACTAAAATGATATGATTTGCTTGTTGGTACTCTGCCTGGGTATTTTTTATAGTATGTGTGAGTGTGAGTGTGGATGTGCTTTAACGTATGCATGTCTGAGATTTATGTCATCTGATTAGTCTTCTATCCATAAGAGGCATCTCCTGGAAATGAGCATTTTATAACGTGGCTCTCAGAGGAAATTGGATATTTAATATACTGTCTCTGTATTTTACAACTGCTGAACCCATCAGACTGCCTCTGCAAGAAGAAGAAAACAGAATAAACAAAAACTAAAAAGTAAAGTTTGCCATCAAGATAGAAGACAAACTAAGTAGTCTTGAAAATTCAATAAATGTATAGGTTTGCATCATTGGAGCAGTAAAAGCTGCAGTTTCAGTAGCTTTTTGTAGATAAGTACTAATATATTACATTCTTGTATTCTTACTCTTTATTATTTTTTGCCTCTGAGGTCCAATTATGACAGTTGTTGGGTGCACTAAAATGGGGTGACCAGATCAGAGGTGATGAAAAAGAGGACACAAATTTTATTATTATTAATTATTAATAAATATTGACAAATTATGATTTATACTTTATTAATAATTACTAGATACTATTAATAATATACTATTAATAACTATTACACTTTCTTATGAATAATAAAATAATACCAATTAATATTAATCATTAATAAAATATTAATACATTATTACATATTATTTATAAATAATAAACTGTTAAAAGCATGTAGCATAAAATTATCACCCAATCCTTTTCAGTCAACTTCACTTCGGCTCATTATCACCAATGTTACACATATGTTTGGACTGTATGGTCAAAAGATCTTATTTACACAGAATTATACCTCATTTTTAAGTAAATATAAGCAGAAATTCAGAATTATTTTGATAATAGTTACACTTAGAGGCATGTAAATACATGGCTTATCATAGACTGGTAGACACACACACACAGACACACTCAAATGTAAATATTAATGAATTTTAATATGAAGCCGCCATATTAAAATATGTCTATCTGACGTGACACATGCAGAGCAAACGCTCAACACGTTAACGGACTGCCAGCCAAATTGCAGTCCAGTCTCCATTTGAGGGAGTGACAGCGGCGACGGCCAATCACACGTTAGCAAGAAACGGCAGAGCCAATCGATGAGCTTGTGACAGCCTAAAGGGAAACCAACTTGTATTTCAGCTGGGTCTCCATTTAATATAGTGTAACATTTCATGCAAGCGAACCAAACAGAATAGGGGGAGGGCGAGACTAATTTGTGAATGAAATGCTCCTCGAGTACAACAAAATCCAGGACGTTTGTGAAATTCCACCCGGACATGTTTTTTAAGTCTCAAAAAGAGGACATGTCCGGGTAAAAGAGGACGTCTGGTCACCCTAACTAAAACATATGTGCATGATGTCTGTTCTTATTGGCTATCCTGTATTATACCTCATTCAAAACAATATCCTGGCTGAAGCACTTTAATGTGAAAGGGTGGAGCTAAACGGCTGTAGCCTGAATGGTTGGAATAGGTCAATGCATTGGTTTCTGTAACATTATGACAACAGTGAACTTGAAATAGGCTGTTCATTAAGACCACCTTCTTCTTTCCTCCACAGCTCCAGGCATTGGTGAAGAGTGCCTCAGCAAGAGGAAAACCCCTGAGCATAAAGGACCATAAATCCCTCCTCGCTTGGTCTGAATAGTGGTGAGTGCTGGATATTTCTCTGACCTGTACTGCTCAAAGACTTTCAGTAAATGCTCAGCTAACTGCACTCAAGTGTCCCCATCATGGCTCGTTTCTCCACCCACGCATAAAAACTCCACAACACACATAAAAATAACTAGACTATCACAATATTTTAACATGCTCCATAACACTTTTTTGATATGGGATTGAAACATCAATGTACAGATCAATTTGTAGTCAATCAATGCAAAGGACCACCAGAGGACCAGTACTGACCAGATATTATTGTGAAACCTCCCATGACAGCTACTTCTCTGTCTGTGGTGGGGACCCTATACTGTATAATTGTCTGTTATATATACTGTATAAACAACCATTTAGATAAGAAGTATAACTGATGTCCTGACTCCCCAACATCATGGGACATTTCCTCAAAAAAAAAAAAAAAAAAAAGAAGGGTAGTTGCCTCAGTGTTCTGGAAAAATGTCCCATTCCTAATCATCCACATGTCAGTCTTTTAGCATAATAGCTAATGTCTAGAGTATTCTGGCATGAACATTCTGCCATTGCATTGCATGGTGGATGCTCCACATGGTGCAGATGACTCTCTAAAGTCTGTCCCAAATGTCAAGTCATTTTGGATGTCTCCAAAAGCACTATAAAAATATTTAGCTCATATATTATGCTCATGGACCAAATCTTATATAAAATCATGAAATTCATGACATAATTCTATGAATAAAGCTGAACATACAGTAAGAATGGCTACAATAATGCTTTTATAACAGTTCTCCACACGAAAGTGTTATGTATGCAACTTTTGATGGCAAATGTCATGAGCAGGACATTACGTTTTAAATACCACATTCATTTATTGGTCTATTAGTTCCATTTTAAGACTCATACTGGCTGCTTTACACGCAGCGTGCCATCAAATAATATAAAGGCACCGCAGACGAGAATGGAAGTGAATGAGTCAGTCCGGAAGCTGATGGCACCTGTCACATTAGCCGAGGATAGTGACACTTTTATTGGGTTTTTATTATGAAGGTGGCAGGTACACGCAAGCTTCCGAAGCCATCAGCTATTGGGTTATTTATAGAGCTGGAATTATTTCTTCTGCAAGTTTAATTGGTCCATTTGAGGATGAAACGTTGTAAAAATAAGCTATAGTGGGCATGGGGAGTAGTCAACATTGCAATTTATTTGCAATTACACAAGCATTACTCCTTTTCTCCTTCTGCATTTGAATGAGAGAGAAAGAGAGTGAGGTAGACACTGAGTTCAACAGGTGCTAGTGTGCTGACAACAGAATCTTTTTAATAGCTTAGCTTGTTCATCTGTGCTGTTTCTGTCATTAAGAGTGTAATGTAGTTGTCATTATATATATATATATATATATATATATATGTGTGTGTGTGTGTGTGTGTGTGTGTGTGTGTGTGTGTGAAGCCTCCCTTTACAGCCCCGGCTCTTTTTTTACGTTCACATCATGTCTCCACGGCATGCTCTCATTATGGTCAGCACTGAGTCTTGTTCTCACAGCCCTGTTCCATATATGTTTCCTTGTGTGTCACAGTCCTTGTTGGTCATTTTACATCTCCATAGTCAATGTATTGTCTTCAGGTCTATCATTTGCATATCGTCTAGTCATAGTTCATTCATAGTGTAGTCACAGCCACAGTGTTTGTTCAAGTCTGTACAATAAAGTCTTTATATGATGACCATTGTATGATTTTGGTTGCAGTATAACAGGTAGCCATAACAGATGCCTGAAGTTTTTGTTCATTTTCTAAGAACTCATCACTCATCACATTTATTTGACTGATTATCAAATCTGTAGTCATGAGATGCTGTTGATGATTTTAAGATGCAGCTCATTCCCTTTCAGCATTAGAGCTCTTTCTTTACTTTCTGTTCACCATACAATAGAGCACAATAGCCAGTCCATAATACATATTTATTAGAATACATATTTATTAGCTTCTTTTCACCAGTACATTAGTGATGTGTAGGTGTTCTTTGGTGTCACTAAAAGCCTCTCCTCTGCACACTCAAACACCTGGCTCTGAGTTCATGTCTCTTCAGTAAAAGATGTATGAGGAAGGAAGGAAGGAAGAGAGAAAGAGAAAGAAAGAAAAGCAAAATTATACAGTTATCTTGCATCAGTGGTTGGAGCTAAACTTGACCTGATCTCTGGAGATGTCAAGAGCTTTGGAGAGGAACAGATTCATCCGTTTTTATCTCAGTAGTGCCATTTTCTGTTGGTTACAGGGTTACTTTGAAAGCTGTTTAAGCCTAAAAATGGCCTTGTGTAGAGTTCAGTCTGTGCTTTTTTTATAGCATTCGGCTGTAAAGTGGCACATTGAATGTACTAACAGCTCTAATCTGTGCAATTTGGGATCAATTCTGATCATGGCAGGAGAAAACATTACAAAGTACACTTTTCAGTCATATGATGTAAGACTGCAGAGATACATGTGTGTTGTTTGGCCAGTTGAGATGGTTGAATGCAGTCGAACAATGGACAGTAATGATATATCTTAATATGTGAAACCAAATAAAACTATATTATGTCATTTAAGAATGATGTAGGCTTATTATAGTATTTCTTCTTAATATCTCATTTTAAAACATCTAAGGAATGTTTGTTTAAATATGTTAAATCATTTTATCTTAAGCAAAATGAGAAATATGCAGTGTTGCCAGGTTCGAGTTTTCACGCCAAATTGGGCTTGTTTGAAAATCCAGTTGCGGTGAAAATTCAGGGGTGGTGGGGTGCATTTTTTTGGGCTACTTTTAAAAATGACCGCGGCTGCCAAAAAGCAACAAAAAAGTGGGAGTTGCCTTGGATGTTACGTCAATACGGTGGGCAAGTCAACACTAAGGAGATTGATTACGATCACGATGCAATGAAAAAAAAGTTAACAAAGAGGATCAGAGGAGAAGAGAGTTCAGGAGGCAAGAACAGAAATGAGTAAGTAAAAGTCAGTTCTTTTTTTTTTTACTTTTTACTTGTTACTATTAAATGCTCTTGACTGGGATATAAAACTAATAAACCACTAATGTTACCATGTTATTAATGACTTTAAGATAAATTGCAATACTGATAATAATAAACAAAATGCTAAGTCGTACACTCATAATTGTTTTGTCATTTGCTTCAAACGTGTGACAGACATATATTTTTGGCTAGTTTAAGCTTCTGAAGGGCGGGTTTTAGACTGACTTTGGGCTGGATATTTTTGTTGATCCTGGCAACCCTGGAAATATGAGCCATTTAGACTAGATGTGAGACTGTGTCACCTTCTAAGGTGTAATTGACTTAATTGCGCTGTTGAATATTCTGTTTCATGTTACGCACTGCTGCTGTTTAAAATACTGAACAAAATGCTGCAAAAATGCGTCAAATTTGTCCCAAACTTTGCTCAAATTGGTAGGTCAAGTCAATTGGTAGTATCAAGTGTACATCATGAGCTGTTTTGGTTTGGGGGAAGATAAGCATCCACGTTCATGTTCACAGCATTTGGCAGAAGCTCTTATCCAGAGTGACATACAACAGTGTTTTGTTTCCATTAAGAGAATCATCTCAGCTAGTACAGACAGGTTAGAGTCCAAACTACTCTTCATTTCAGACACTGTTAGAACTAAACCATCACTAATACCTAGAGAGAAGGAAAGATACTCAATTATACACAATATAAGAGCTTTACAATGCATTACAATAAGTGTTTTAAACTAACTAGTGCTCACTTAAGTTCTCCACAAAGAGATGCTCTTCAGTCTGTGTGTGAAGACTGTGAGGGACTCTGCTGTTTGAACAACCAGTGGGAGTTTATTCCACCACCTGTGTGCTAAAACAGAGAAGAGTCTCGATGTTAGTCTTCCACTAAGAAGGGTCAAGCCGAGCCATAATGGAAGCTCTAAGGGTTCAAGGTGTGGCTCAAGACTTGACCATTGCCATTAGGTAGGGAGGTGCTGGTCCATTTCTTGCTTCATAGGCGAGCATTAGGGTTTTGAATCTGATGCGAGCACCTACAGGAAGCCAGTGAAATCAACACAACAGTGGAGTGACGTGAGAGATCTTCGGCTGATTGAAGACCAGTCAAGCAGCTGCATTCTGGATCAGCTGCAGGGGCCTGATGGCTCGCATTGGAAGACCAGCCAGAAATGAGTTGCAATAGTCAAGTCTTAAAATGACCAGAGACTGGACAAGCACCTGGGCGGAATTCTGGGTTAGAAAGTGTCGGATCCATTGAATGTTTAAGAGGAGGAACCTGCACAAACAAGTCAAGTTTGCAATGTAAGTTAAAAAACTTACTCCTTTATATATGTCTTACACATTACCAGTGCTATATCCCAAGAGGACAATGGGGCTCATGTTTTGAGTACCATCACACCGGAGACCACCAGGAGCTACTATAAACAATCTTTATAAGTATTGATGCTGCATGTCATGGCATTCTACAAACATATAGCCAGACTTCCTCTCCAAGCCTGACCGAGCTGTGTTTCTAATCATGTGTGCCAGCTATCATAAGCAATCTGCCCAATAAATATTACTTTGAAACATTAGATGTTTGTAATTTTAATATCCAGCAGTGTAATTATCACACATTTTCTACATTTAACTGTATTAGTACTTACAAAATAGCCTTATTTAAAAAAAGTTGTAATCCTTTCAGGCAGTTGCTGACATGAGCTAGCGTCAAACGGAATTAGTTAAACACAGTTAGTGTTAATTGCTCATTTGGAGCACAACACAGCTTTTAGGAAAGAACGCTAATTAGAAAATAGACAGTACTTCAGTGAGGAGGGAAAGACAAATCAGCTCAGACTGAATGAGCTCAGAAGATGAAATATTGACAGGTTTGACTGCGGCAGCCTCGTTAAGCTACCTGCTCACGCTAATAAGGCTAACGCTGAACTATGCAATATTAATATACTCGGCTCCTTCATTTTCATCATCTACATACACTCCCAAAGCCACTCACCGCACCTTACGAATTATTGATGCAGCTGAGCACCCGGCAGGTTTTTATTATCTCTCAGTGGAATTGGAGGTTTAATGATTAGCTTCGTGATTTTGCAGTGGTTAGCCGTCCAAGCTGGATAAAACAGATTCTTTCATGAAAAAATATTTTTCTAAAAATATTTGTTTCTGAACTTATTTGGAACTTTGGATGGAGTTGAGTCATTACATACTACACAACACACTCCAATGAAGTTATATAAAGAACTGAAATTTATTGTAGATCAAGAAGTGTATAAAGGAACAAATACCAAAGTTTCTGAATGATCAACACCAAGACTTTTGGTTCTTCAGGGTTAAAAACCATTTTAGTATATGAGTGTGAAGAACCTTCCGATAACCTTTATATGTAATATAAAAGCTTTTTTTGTAGAACCAAGCTGCCCAAGATGTCCAAGCTAAGACCTCTTTAAGAATCTGTATTTTTAGCAGTAAGTCTCATACTTCAGATTTCTTTTGATCTGATTTTGATCAGTCACTCTTCAGCTGAAGGTATTTTGGAGGGTATATGCAGAGTGTGCATTTTTTCTCTTCTTCTTCTCCTCTGTTCTTCACTTTCAAGTGCCTTCCCTCAGTCTCTTAGCGAAGGACCCAGACCAATTAGCCTTGCCTCAGAGTCGCCAGCCAGTTTGTACATCACCCCCATCATTAATATTTCATCATGGAGGCGAAAGAGCACTTTAGGCCAAGTTGTGACATGATGGGGCTGCTGGGAGCCCCAGCTGTCAGTAAAAGATGAGATTTTTATATTGAGTTCCAAGAAAACTGTATAGTCAAATGGAGCCTCTGTTGAACTCGGTGGATGCAAGGTCAACTGAAAACTCTTCGGTCTGTTCCCAGTGCAAAAATTGAGCCTTAGTAGCCATATTTACCATGGTTGTAAACCAAGGGCAGTCTTGGAGCATGCCATGGCCTGGTGGCTAGGGATCTGTTCTGGTGACAGTCACCAGTTTGATCCCTGAGCAGGTCATGACTGTAGTGCAAACACCAAACCCCCAATTATTTCTGGGCACCAAGGATATGGCTGCCCACCACTTGGGCATAGGTTTTCACAGCATAGTGTATTCACTAGTGTGTAAAGATGGGTGAAATTCGGAGGTCAAATTCCGTTGTGTGCAATCACATTGGCAAAAAGTTTAATCTAATATAAAACCTAGTTCTCGAGAAGAACTCTGCCAGATGCTTCTGGCAAGGATGGCTAAATGCAAATAAAGTGTGAAGTCCCATGAACTTTGGGTTATCATATGAAAGTATCCAACACTCTGGACTGGCAGCTCGATCCTATACCACTGAGCCATGTTTTAGAGTCCTGGAGAATCTCTAATGAAATCTAGTTCTGTGAGCATTTCTTAGAATTCTGAAGAACTCTGGGGTTTGCAGTGATCCATTTCAGGCCAAGGTTGACTAGACACAAATCATTCTATTGAAGGAAGACCCCTGTGCATTTGAGGTTGTCATATCACCGGGCCTTGTACTTTGAATCTTGGACCAACCTCTCAACCATGTACCAGTCCCCATGGACAGGACTGAGTCATGCTTTAGAGAAATGCTTGAAAATCCCCAATAGTCTATGAGATATCAACAGAATACTTTTGGGTTTGTACAGATCTGCTTGAGGGTAAGTCTGGTTTGGCAGAAATGATGCAAGTGTGCTCAAACCCCAAGTTATTGGTCATAATGACTAGGACTCCTGGACCTCAGGCAAGTAATGGAACTCATTTGGGACAGGACTTACGAAAGTGGACATGTGAGATCCATTTCCAGTCAACCTCTCAGACATGTCCTATTACATGACCAGAGGTAGAAAAAAACAAATTACATTTTCTCTAGTTACTGTATTTGAGTATATTTCTCCATAACTGTACTGGATTGAACAGATTTCCTAAACTCAGCCTGCCAGTGTTTTATTTGATTTCTTATTTTGTATTTTTATATTATTTGATATTTCTTTATTCTTTATTTAATTAATTTCTTTTAATTTTATTTTAGATACTTCTCTCTATGTATTCCTATAATGTTTGTTATTCCTGTAGTCCTGTTTTTGTTTTATGTTCTTTTTATGTTTTTAAATTAATTAACTACATATTTGACTGTTTATCAATTTTGTTTAAAAACGTTTGTTTAAATGGATTTTCATTTGAGATCAAATGACCATATTTTTTTTTTACTTTATTTGATCTTTTTTCAAAGTTAGATATATTCTTCTTTTCATTTGCTGTATTATCTTGGCTGTAAATAAGGACACCCTCAATGTACCCCGAGTTTAAATAAAGGTGAATGAATGTGTGAAAAAAAAGATTTTTTTTTCTCAATGAAGTACTTATATAGTATATAGAGTAAAATAAACATGCGTTTCCGATACTAAACCAGAGGAAAGGTTTATTGCTCAAATGAGAAATAGGTTGAGAAAAAAGCAGACATGAGATCTTGAATGACGGCTGAGTTCAAATTGAGATTTCTGTCTCAGTTAAAATGAAACAAATCTGAGCACAATGACTGAATATACCAAAAATTTCTTTATTGATACTTCTACTTGGAAAATTACAACTACTAACAGTACTTTTACTTTTAAATTGTCAATACTTTTTTCAGTAGTTATTTAAAGGCTACATATTTCAGAGAACAGTAAGCTGCCTTCATGTTATGGTAAAAATATCATATTTGAGAGATGAGAGCACATGAATGCCACACAAACAAACTGTTTTCCTTATAGTAGACGTCTGTACAGTTAAAGTATAGGTCAAATTTTGATGTATTTTATGTATAATTTGCTGTGTTGTGCAGATATAGATTTTTTTGCAGATATTAAAACAAAGTAGAAACAATTTTTCTGACCAAAATCCACTTAAATACATATCACATATCACATAATTATGTCCTCCAAAATCATAAGTAGGAACTGCAAGAAGGCAACAAAGGAAACATGCTGTTTTGGACTGAGACCCATTGTTATGAAGCACAGCAGAACACCATTCAGTATTACATCAGATATCTGAAACTATGAGTAACAAATTCATTTTTATTTGATGTTCTGCACTGAAACCTTATGTTGTTTGCTTTTATTTTTATCCAGTTCTAGATAAAAATGAGGACTGAAGTTTATGCCTCTTTCCTCTCTCTCGTCTGGGCCCTGCACTGTCTTGTATTGTAAAGATCTTATCAGTTTCTGCTTGGTATGACAGACTCACCTTTTGCTGAGAAAATAAATTCTACTGAGTGGCAAATATAGAGGAAAATCATGTAAAAAATCTAGAACAAGTTAATTTACAAACCTCATAAATTCTTATTGAAAAAGTAAATGTGAATGATGTGATCTTTGCTCACATTTTTTTACATTTTTAGAATTAAAAACTACAGTTCACAGTGTTAATCAATTATAACCTCATTTGGGATTCATAACAAGACTGACGGTCGTTTGTCTGAAACACCTGAGCCTTCCTTTCACTTTTATTACACATTTTTCAGAACTTCTGTTATGTGTACCTGGTTATACTGACTTCATTCATTATACATTCATTATCACACCCGCTTAATCCTTATCAGGGTCGCGGTTAGTCCCCTACCCCCTCACTGGGCGCAGGGCAGGACATTACACTATTCAACTAAGCCCAGTCCATTGCTGGGTGAACACACACGCACACACACACATACATACACATACATGGACTTTTTTTTTTTTTTTCTTTAGAGTAGCCAATTCACCTGACCTCCATGTTTTTGGACTGTGGGAGGAAACCGGAGACCCCGGAGGAAACCCACGCAGACACAGGGAGAACATGGAAATTCTGCTCAGATGGACTCGAACCCAAGACCTCAGTGCTGAGAGGCGAACATGCTAACCACTATGCCACCATGCCGCCCCGTTATACTGACTTATTTTTTCTTATTCACATCACTCCATACCACATGCCCATACCACCTCAGTCATGCCTTGTACACTTTCTCTGTGACTGGGGAAATGCCCAGACACTTTCTGTTGTCTTTGCTCATGATGTGGTCCCACTGCCTGAATGCCAGGTGGTCAGAGATTCAGTGGTCCCAGAGAACCATAGTGACTTGGTGCCACTTCATCCATGCCACAGACACCAGGGCTCATACATCAGGGGTTGTGCTGCTGTCGTTGCTGATGACAGACCCCTTGCCCTTCCAGATGGGTACCATGGTGCTGGTCATCCAGGCATGTGGTACTTCTCCATCCCTGATGATAAAATTGAACATGTCCAAGAGGATGGAGCAGCCAAGGTGTTTGTAGACTGACAGGACCAGTCTCTTTCCTGTTCTTGACTGCTGCATCTACAGTATCTCAGCCTCTATAATGAGTGGGGCAGGTCCTAGGATGGGGTTGGGTTCAGGGATGGAGTCAATGCTCTGAATTAGAGAGTGTTGTAACTCATGGTTGTAAATCCCAAAGAAATTCTTGGTCCACCATCTCTGGACGTCGGGCAAATTTTGTAGGACCTGTTGATCAAGGACTTTGACCAGGCCAGTATCCTGTACTGAGTGATGGTGCACACTGGCTATGCAGTAGATCTTGTTTGTGGCTTCTGGTGTCTCAGGTTCAGCATATAGTTTGCAGCCTGCTTCAAATTGAGGGTCTAGTACTGACAGTAATCTGCATTAACATTTGACTGGTGCCACTTCTTGAAAACCATCTTCTATTTAATGAATTGTTGCACCATATAGAGTCATATTTGCTTGTCAATGAACCATGCCATGTGTCATCTTTCCAAGAAGTTCAAGCTCAAGAGTTTGTTATTGTCATTTCAGCTATATACAGTACAGTACATATTGAAACAAACAATGTTTCAAACTAAGCAGGTCCAGATCCAAGACAAGAAGCAAATATTGGGGGCCAATACTGTCTGAGGGGATGACCTTAACATTGAACACAAAGTTCACCTCACCTCATCTTAGCAGCCAAAAGTTAACCTGGGTGGCTTGGTTCCAAGCCTTGAGAGCCTCTCCTTGAAAAATGTGTTGGTCACTAAGTCCACATAGTCCATAATACAGCTATCTTCACCATTCTTGATACCAAATCCCTTACCACCATGTTGTTCTTTGTAGCCATCCTGCAAGGAGGTCACCACCCACCACCAAATGTTTTTTGGAATCCAGTGATTGTAGCTGTTCCCAAAATTTGTCCTTGATGTTTTCAGGCATCACAGGAGATGACTCAAAGGTAGACTCACCAGAAAGGATCTTGAGGGACATGAGGCACAAGTGAACTTGACGACATAGTTCCTTAGCTTGTAGTTGACCAATATGTTTTCTCCATTCTTGCTCACTTGAGTACCAAAGTAGTAACATTTATATTCCTTGCTGATGTCCTTGGCCTTTGATTCTTTCAATCTTTTTTGTTGATTGCATTTGATGTTGAGGGTTTAAGGTTGTGTCCTGTCATTGTTCCAATGTTGATAGTAACAAGTCATAGTTGGAGTTGCTTGCTTCTTTACCCCACTTAGTCCAAGGGCAGGTAGCCATCACTGATGTTTTGAGATGTCCTAGTGTTCCAGTCTTAATCTTGATGAAATATTACATGTTGGTGTGACTTTTGACCAGTGTTTTACTCTGCCTGACATTTTAGACCTTCACTGTTGGTTCAAATCCAGTCGGCAGCAGGGAGGTGATGAATTTTGCCAGCCTGACAGGCTAACCAGCATCTGGCCTATCTACAAAATGTACAACATTTCAGAAATGACAGAAAATCTACATGTGGTAAAACACCTCTGAAGACATTGTCTTATGCCAGTTTGGTAGATGTATTACTCTACATAAAGTAATATACAGTTACAAGCCTTAGCTGAACATTTATTGATTCAGATGGCTATTTACTTACAAATTAGAACCATCTGAGCCTGCAGTAATCTACATCTGCCCAATCCACCCTGACCCCTACCCTTAGCCTTTCTGTAATTTTCCATATGAGTTGCTTCATGTGAATCCCTGCACATTTGTAGTCATGAGGCGTTGTTGCAGTGCCACATAGCTGTACAGCACAACTGCCCTGCTTGTTGCTCTGAGCCTGCTAGCATAACATCAGGGCAGGCTCAGAGAGAGCTGTGAGGTGTGTGTTTAGACCTGCAGTCATGTTTAACAGGCTTGGTACCAGGGGACCTGTAATACCCACCCAGCACAAGGACGCTATCAGCTCATAAAGCCAGCTCATTCATCAATGTCTGAGCCTATCCACACACACATAAATACACAACACACACACACACTTCCACTCACACATCAAAACACAGATGGGGATGCATGTAACACTGTTCACACACCTCACTTGCTATGTTAATGACACTCATGTTGCATCAGTAACTGGTGTGTTTGTGTGTAATAGAGAGAGAGAGAGAGAGAGAGAGAGAGAGAGAGAGAAAGAAAAAGTATAGCAAAGGTGGGTGGTATTTATGTAGCCTCTGAGCAACAGCTGTGCATCAAAAGAGAATGTCAAACATAATGGACGTGCACTGGAGGGTAATTAGAGCTGTCGCTGTGTAGTGTCACCACTGCTCTATGGTATGAATAGATGGAAAATTTGGGCCTATCTGTAACTCATCTTGCGTCTGTCTCTGTAATTTGGGTGACAAAATGTAAAATCGCTGGGCCACTTTCAGCCTTCCTGCAACATCAAAATCACCAGACAACCAATTGCTTTATGTTTCAGTGCCCCCTCCCCCCTAAACAAAATATGCAGACATGTGTTTAAGTGGTATTTACTTTAAATTTGTTGACAAATGTAGAGACAGGAGTCTTGGCCAAGGACTCTTATTGGCATATGATGTGCTTACCCAAGGTGCCCAGTCTACTAGATGAGAGGCACCATTGTTACCCACTACACTAGTGCACTGCCCACTACTTTGCTACAGCATGCACTGATTTATCATAATGTCTGCATATATCACTATTAGAGTTTTGAATACAGTGATTTCAGATATATTTGCAGTGAAATGCTGTATTCTAGAGAAAGTTACAATAAGAGAAAAAAAGAGTTTTTCTATATACAGGGGTTAGACAATGAAAGTGAAACAGCTGTCATGTTAGTGTGGGAGGTTTCATGGCTAAATTGGACCAGTCTGGTGGCCAATCTTCATTAATGTCACATTGCACCAGTAAGAGCAGAGTGTGAAGGTTCAGTTAGCAGGTAAGAGCACAGTTATATAGTATATTACAATGCACACAACATTATGGTGACATACCAGAGTTCAAAAGAGGACAAATTGTTGCTGCACGTCTTGCTGGCACATCTGTGACCAAGACAGCAAGTCTTTGTGTCTAAATATTATTGAGCCACTTTGGGGTGTTTTGGAGGAGCGAGTCAGGAAACGGTTTCCTCCACCAGCATCACGTAGTGACCTGACCACTATCCTGCAAGAAGAATGGCTTAAAATCCCTCTGACCACTGTGCAGGACTTGTATGTGTCATTCCCAAGACAAATTGACGCTGTATTGGCTGCAAAAGGAGGCCCTACACCTACTAATCAATTATTGTGGTCTAAAACCAGCTGTTTCAGTTTCATTGTCTAACCCCTGTAGTTGGTGGTAAAATAGCTGTAAATTATAATTTTTTAAAATTTAATTTTACCTTTCTTTGGAGACTATTTAGCCATTCAAACCCTACGTGCATCTCTGTGTCATGCATGGATTTTAAAATCTCATCTCAAAACTATTACTGTCTCATATTCATAATGTCTGGTTCCTATCACCACCACTGTGAATAAATCTGAAGGTTCTCTAGAATGGAGGATTTCATATCCAACCACTTTTTTGAATAAGTGGAAAATCATTGGAATTTTATTGGAAGTTTATCGTGTTAGGAAGAAAAATGTCAAACCAAGTGGAATTTGTTTAAAACAGATTATGCCAAAACTGTCATTGAAGGTCTATATTGAGGCTCCATCTCATGGAGTCACAGTAATACACAGACAACTCCAACTGCACATGCTGGTTTTATTGTGACTAAAGTGGATGTGAATAAAAAAAAAACCTTTAGATTTTAATGATTTAAAAGGGTCCAAGACACAATGAATGAGTGTATCACCAAACGCCACCTTATTATATATAATCTGACATAATAATATTAAATAAAGAGTGGTCTCAATTTTTTAATCTTGGTTTGATGTGTTGTTTTGATTATACACTATACTTTGTTTTGAACAACTGTGTAGATGCTTCACTCACATTTCTCCACTAACTGAATACACAGGCTGAATATAAGCTACAAGCTAAATGTAATATAAACAAGTGTAAATACAGAGCTCCAAATATGTTGTAAGGTACTATCTAACAAAGTATTTTAAATAGATTTTGGTTGCCAAAGGACAAATTAAAAAAATAATAATTTAATGTCTATTATGATATTATTTGGTCACTAAAACATTTAGAAGACATTTTTAAAGTGTTATATTTGAGTATCTGGAGTGTAACGCACAAACTGTGAAAAATTAAACCCCAGTCTATTGCACCATTGCAATGAGGCTGTTATCAATGAGTGGATCTGTATCTCTGAAAACATGCCTGTGAATTTATGTGTGGTCTTCAATGTGAAGCTGAAGATAATTTTTATTGAAACTTTCAATTCCACCTTAAATAAGGCAGATGTGGTATACAATGCATATAAAAAGCTAACACATCACTCTGACACTCTGAGAGTGAGAGAGTGGTTAGTGTTGATGATAACTGCTGCACCATTAAAGGTGGAATGGTGAAATTTGAATAAGACTTTAAGAATTTGAAAAAAATTAATGTTGGACAGACATTCAGAATTGTGCTTTTCCTAACCAAACAAAACACAGATTCACCAGCACAGTTACAGTTTGGTGGTGAAATGGAAGAAGACAACAAACTACAAGCACAACCTACACTTATGATGAAGCCTGAATACAGCCGCTTAGCTTTGTGTTTGTGCTCCAGCTGCTGCAGTGTTAGGGACCGTCTCAGAATTACCAGAAGAAATGTGAAGTGTTTCAGTGTCTGTAGCCAATGACACTCAAATTAAACACATAAAACATCCATGTGACTTACATCATCCATTTTAGACATTTTCATCATTTTATTTCATGTTTTAAATTAAATAATAGTAATAATGTAACACACATGCATCTTCATACATATTCATATATTATTGCTTTGTTTTATACACAAATATAAAATAATCAATTAAACTAATGTTATTAAACTTAATGATGTCAAACTAAAAAAGTTTAGTTACTAATTCTATAATTATTTATTTAAATGAAGAATCATGTTTAGTATTTTGCAAAAATGTTTGGTGCATCCCTTATAATAGAGTTTGAGAAAAGTAGAGTATTTCTTTAAAAGTCCTAGTGGTGCTTATATTAAGTAAAAGTGCAGTCGCAGCAACAGTGGCTTTTGCTCTTGCACATCATAAATCTGTGATGTCTCCTGGGTTTCACGTTAAGTTAAAATGAAAAATGTGGATTTTGGCAGGAAAAAAAGCTAATATTCAGGTGGATGTCTACAGTGCCCTTGGACATTATCGACAAACTTCCACAGTGATTGGAGCCTCACTTGCTCACTGACTCGCTCTCGTTCGAGGCAGGAAAGTACGTAGGCAATATGACGTCTCCATGGTGACGAAATTGCTCTCTCTCTCTTCCTCTCTCTCTCCATTCTTCATAATATAAGACATTATCACTGATAGGCTGAAAGGCCCGGAGTGTCCTCGTGAATAATAACAGTTTCGTTTGTTAGCCAGCTGCTGAGAGATGGCAAGACTGCTTTGTCGTGCTCAATGTAGATGTTTTAGAGTTGGCTTTGAGCCTCGTGTTGGACATCTTTGATTTGATGTTGACGATTTGCCTCCATTCACGGAGTTTAATCTTTGGCTTGAAAGGAAGAAGACAGAGAAAAGGAGAATGGAAGCACTGCCATCTTCCACTTATAGGCAAGGGAGGGTTATTCTAAACATGCATTACTTGAAGCTGTCCTGTATTTTTCTTTATTTTAGCTAATTTTGTCATGAACCTAATTGGGTTTCATTTTTAGAAGAAAAAGTAAAATAAACCAATATTTCTTCAGCCTTTTGGTAATACTGTATAAAGCCAGACCAACTTTTATAATGTATATAATTCTGGTTCAGTCAGCTGTGTTGAGTCTGAACTCTCCAGAGTGGTATATATCAAGGACCAGGACTAGGACTGGGCACCCTTGCTTTAGATAGTTGACCACTCTCAGCTCAGGCACGAACATTGACATGCTAGGTGTATTGTAGTGTGTGTGGTGCAACCAGTTCAGCAGTTTTGAGTTAAATTAACTTAGGCCATTCAGAAGTTCTCCTTTTTTCTCTTTTGTATTGATTTTACTGCTTTGTTTTCTGGGTGTTGCTGTATAATGCTGGAAGAAAAGCCTTCTTTGTTGGGTATGTTTCAGGTTTTGGTCTTTCCTACAGCATATTGAGGTATCTATCTGCTCCAAAATCATGGAGACTGGCAGCAGTACCTGTACCTGCCACTTCTGTGAGCTGGTCGTCATCCATGCTGCTTTGCAGAACCAATGTTTACTACTTTTTCCATCCTATCCCTCAGTTTTTCATTACTAATCCTCATTTTCAGATTAGCATTTCTTTATCATGATGTTATGAGGGGGCTTCCTAGTCTAAATGCTGCATCCTTCACAGCTTTAGAGTGGTC
This sequence comes from Crenuchus spilurus, assembly GCA_036984385.1. NCBI lineage: Eukaryota > Metazoa > Chordata > Actinopteri > Characiformes > Crenuchidae > Crenuchus > Crenuchus spilurus. The sequence goes on from BRDA01050869.1 coordinate 18,884, forward strand.
TAATTGTCATGGGTCATCAGGAGATTGGAGATCATTATTTCAAATCGCAGAGATCTGTCAGCCTTTTAAGCTCAGGAGTCTGAGAGTAGGTGAATAAATAGCACTCTCAGACCATTGAACTCCTCTCTTCCTTGTTGTGAAGTTGTGTGCATTTAGGCAGGTTATCCTGAAGATACATTTTTGTGAGGCAAACACTATAAACAATTTATATACCATACACTTCTATACTGCTATGGCTTTTAGTCTTGCATATATGGACAGTCCAGACAAAATAATGCACTAATGTTAAAAATTAATGATGTTTTTTGGACCCTATGATGGTACAATGGTATTTTTGTAAGCAACATCTCTCCTTTCAAAATAATAGGAAGCTGGTCTTAAATGGCTTAAAGTGGACAAACTTGAATATAAGGACTTTGTGAGCACAAGCACTGCATAAAAAATATACACTAGTTTAGACTTAAGACTAGACTGATGAACAATTAACTAAACAATACACAGCAATATTTACATTAAAAAATGACCAGCGACAAGACAGGGGTATATAAAGGGAATCTGATTTACACATATCAGGGCTGGGGAACAGGTGAGAGCACTAACAAGGTGGGCGTGATGGGGCAGGACAAGGGCGGAGACTTAAAGAGACAAACACACAGACCAAAAATGTGACAGACTTGAATTTAAACTTTCAATTCCACCTTTAAAAAGGCAGCAGTGGTATGCAATGCATATAAGAAGCTAACACATATCACGCTGACAGTCTTGGAACTGAGAGAGTGTGTTAGTGTTGATGCTACCTGACTGTAACTGCTGCACCATTGCAGCAAGTGTAATTGTGAAATTTAAATAAGACAAAGTTAGTTTAATGTTGGACACTCATTTGGACATTCAGAATTGTACTTTTCCTTACCAAACAAAACACAGATTCACCAGCACAGTTACAGTTTGGTGGTGAAATGGAAGAAGACAACAAACTACAAGCACAACCTTTACTAAACTACACTTGTTATGATGAAGCCAGAACACAGCCGCTTAGCTTTGTGTTTGTGCTCTAGCAGCTGCAATGTTAGGGACCATCTCACAATTACCAGAATAAATGTGAAGTGTTTCAGTGTCTGTAGCCAATGACACTCACATTAAACACACAAAACATCCATGTGACATACATCATACATTTTAGACATTTTCATCATTTTGTTTCATGTTTTTAATTAAATATTATTAATAATGTAACATACATGCATCTTCATACATATTCATATATTATTGTCATGTCTTATATACAAATCATGTCATGTCATGTCACACGCCGTCATCGCTTCGCGATGGTAGGCTGCACAGCCGAGTCACTTCTCTCCAATGCCATCTGTCTCTGGTCTTGTAGCAGGCTAGCACCTGATAATCCAGTCCACGTCTTGATGTTATCCATCGAAGTTATTCTTGGTCTTCCATGTCTTTGGACTCCTTCCACAAGTCCAGTCATAACACTTCCTTCAATGCTCTCATGTGCTGCCTCATCACATGACCGAAGTAACATAACTTGTGGGATTTAACATGCATCAGTAACTCCTTTTGAGTTCTAGATATCTCATATACTTGCTCAGTGGTCATCATCTTCATCCATGAGATCTTCAGCAGCTTCCTGATGCACTTGTTCTCAAAAGCCCGAATACATCTTTCTTCCTCTTTCTTCAGTGTCCAGGCTTCACATCCATATGTAGCTACTGGCCAGA
>BRDA01050872.1:0-22243 GCA_036984385.1 Crenuchus spilurus
GTGTTTTGTGCTGGTATGAGTAGATATGACAGCTGACACAAGATGGTGTCCTGTAGCATGACCTCCCAGCTTTGAAATAGAGCACATGGATAGTGGGTTACGCTGTTTGATATGCAACGATACAGAACATCCCAGAGGTTCTCAATTGGATTCACATATGGGGAATGTGAGGGCCAGTCAATGGCATCATCAGTGTCATCCAGGAACTGCCTACAAAGTCTGGCAACATGAGGTTGAGCGTTGTCATGCACCAGGAGAAGGTCTGACAGTGGCTCTGAGGATTTCATTCCATAAACTAACAGCAGTTAGTGTAACATTGGAGGTTTGTGTGACCCTCCAATGATATGATTGCTTTCAGTGACAAGAGTGTTAGTGAGGTCAGGATGTTGAATTATCACCACCACCACCACATCCCAAAAGTACCACCATTCCAGACAACAGTTTCACTGCTCTACAGCTCAATGTTGGGGGCTTTATGCCCCTCTAGCCCACACCTGGAATTACACATGGTGTCAATAGGTTCTCGCGAAAATTTTATTCTATTGGCAATACTTCTTTACAGAGACTAGATAAGTTGTCTGTGTACATTTGTATCAGCAATGGGAGCAACTTCAAATAGATGGTGTTCTACTTGAATTATACATTCATTAGAAGGGGTGTCCACATTTCTCCAGAGAATGTGTGTTTCAACATGCAGAATCATGACCCCTAGCAAATTCACTCAAACCACACACTACACAACAGTTCCCTTAGTCACTCTTATCACTGATATCTCAGCAGCAAATCATTTAATAGGATGTTTGCAAGATTTGATAAGAAGCTTCAAGGGTCAAGTAAAGGTGGTTGATGGCCAGGGCTCACTGGGTTGATGTAAGTTTAACACTTCATCAGTTCACATAAGAAGAAACTCCATATAATATAGAGTCCTGTGCCTGAGTGCATAAAGTTGGAATTTTCGTCTTAGATTACTCTTAAGAGCTCCTCAAGATTAAGTTTGTTGCAGAAAAAAAATATCACAGAAGGGTTTTGTAAGGGAATCCACTGTACAGCTTCTCTAAAGACGGAAATGTCTCATAATTAATCCCTTAAATCCCTGCTATGTGCTGTGTGAAGTTATTTAATGGTTATTGTCTTTAGGATAATTTAATTAGCAATACATTTTTAAGTAAAATGTTTATTTAAATGGAAACAGTGGTGTGTTGAACACTCTAGTACATTACACAAACATTACTGTGTAAGCTGAGAAGGCAATGTTTGTTTGTTTTCAACATCCATCCATTATCACACCCACTTAATCCTTATCAGGGTCGTGGTTAGTCCCCTAACCCCTCACTGGGCGCAGAGCAGGGCATTACACTATTCAACTAAGCCCAGGGCAGGGCGCCAGTCCATCGCTGGGTGACACACACAGACAATTTTAGAGTACCCAATTTACCTGACCTCCATGTTTTTGGACTGTGGGAAGAAACCGGAAACCCTGGAGGAAACCTACGCAGATACGGGGAGAACATGGAAACTCCGCTCGGATGGGGACTCAAACCCAAGATCTCAGCGCTGAGAGGCGAACGTGCTAACCACTAAGCCACCATGTTTTCAAAAGATTTCCAATAAATTGAGTTTACACTGTAAAAAAATCAATCAATGGACCAGTAGATTTTTTACAAATATATAATATGTGAAAAGTATTTAACATAATTGAATTATAGAATGTATTATTTGAGTTAATGTTATTTAAAAAATGTTTGGAATATAATCTACTTATTTTATTAATGAAAACCACAATCATCTTATGTGAATAATATTAAGCCTATAGATTTTTGTGTGATTAGTAATATCAATAAGTTACTTTCAGTTTCCAAATATATTCCTGTTTGTTTTACCATCAGTTGTTCAGAAGAGCTTCCACAGAGGAATTCTAATTTACTCAGTCTGTGAGCGCGAAGCTAACTAAAGTTAGAAAGCTTACTGTATTTATATTTAGTATATTATAACTCAGATGAAGAAATAAGTTTAATATTGTTTGAACTTGTACTGTCTACACAAGCTGGTAATGAAAGTAATGAGAAAGTAGCTGGCACTAGCTAATCTGCTAAAATACCTGTTGCTAGGTGTTAGATTGAAGTAAACATATTTAGCTAGCTAACAGCAATATTTATTAAAGATACATTAATATTTTTGTAATTTTCTGCATTCACATTTCTTTTAAAAAAATGTTACATTTTGCTTCGTCTTTGCCATTTTGTTAACTGACGTTACTACTGGCAGCGCAAATGATGCTAACAGCACTAGCAGTGCTAATGGCGCTAGTGGTGTGGTGATTCCCAGAGATCAGTGACCTCTCCCACCATCATGGTGAGAAAGATGTCAAGAAAGTGTTCAGGACAGTAAATATCAGAAAGGCTATGGGGACAGACGGCATCAGTGGTCACATCCTCAAAGCCTGCATAGACCAGTTGACCTGTTTTTACTTATATAAAAATAGTCAATTAATTATGTTGTCAATATACTGTTATTCGATTTTCATATATTCTTCTTCTTCTTCCGCTGGATTTTTGACGCGCTTCTTGTCCCGCAGTTTTCGAGATATCGACACTGTTCCAACTCCAGATTGTTCGGTCCAATTGTGTGATCCGGGCTCTTATACAGAATTTTGATCGGATTTGCGGTTTTCCTAAAAACTTCCTTAATTTGGGAATTTTTTTCCCATAGAGAATGAATGGAGAGCAAAAATGCATGCTCATCTACTGTACTTCTGCTTGACCGATTCGCACCATTTCAAATACACTATATCAGGGCAGGCCCCCGAGCACAAATTCACTGTTGTTTTGACCCGCACTCGTTTATTTGTCGTTTTATTGCCATCCCTTTTTCATCCCATTGACCATTCATTTTCACCCATATCAAATTCCAGGCTTCCTTTTGCCAAACAAAAACCAAAATTGACATACTACATCATGGCAGGTAACAGAGCTCTAGTCCAGAGCCATACTGACCCGCACTGCTTTTTTTGTCATCTTTTCTTCCCTCGTTCCTCCCATTGACTTCCATTCATTTTTACATACACTCAAGCCACAGCCACCAACATTCATGTACTCTATCAGGACAGATAACAGAGCTCTAGTGCAGGGCCATACTGACCGGCACTTCTCTTTTTGTCATCTTTTCATCCCTCGTTCTTCCCATTCATTTTCACATAGAGACATGGCAACCGCCTTGAGGCCCATAAGCAACCGCCTTGGGTGCCATAGCAACCGCCTTGAGGCCCATAGCAACCGCCTTGAGGCCCATAGCAACTGCCTTGAGGCTCATAGCAACCGCCTTGGGGCCCATAGCACCCGCTTTGGGTGCCATAGAAACCACCTTGGGGCCCATAGCAACGGCCTTGGGGCATATAGCAACGGCCTTGGGGCCCATAGCAACCGCTTTGGGGCCCATAGCAACCGCTTTGGGGCCCATAGCAACGGCCTTGGGGCCCATAGCAACGGCCTTGGGGCCAATAGCAACGGCCTTGGGGGCTATAGCAACCGCCTTGGGGGCCACAGCAACCACCACAGATACCACAGCATCACCTTACAAACCAACTGGGATACCTCAGCTTGTGGGCCATGTTAGCAATGCGCAACATCCCGCGTTTCCTTCAGGAAATGCACTTTTCTAGTTTGTACTACAGTTATTAATAGTACTTTTTACAGTAGAGTTTGTGCAACTTTTACCAGTTATTTACTGTAAATTACACAGGAAATGTTTTATATAGCATGACATATTTTTGTTGCTTTTCCAGTTCTTTTTTTCTATTTAATGGGTGACAATAGGTTGCCTCAACTTCCTGTTATAGGTCAGAAAGTCTGAACCATCCAAGAAAGCATTTATACTCAGAAACATCACACACATATTAGATACTGTTTGTATAATCTCTATTTTTATTATAATCAAGACTGTTTGAATTTTTATGTTGTGTTTTTTTTTTTTTTTTTAATTGAATTTAAATTATTTTACAGACTGTAGACTAACATTGACATTATAAGAATGTTTTTCATGGCTTTTATGGCTTCAAACCAGGCTCTTGACACAGACAAAGGAATACTGATTTTTGCACTGAACATCATTCCAGTTCTTAGCAGCTGTAGGCAAAGAAAACAAGACTTAAATAAGCATGTTTGATCTGGGGTGCTCCAGAACCAAGGTCAGAAAACTGACTTTAGGTCACAAGCCAGATGTTTTGAATATGTCATTGAAGTTGGTGCTTCTTTGATAGCTTCTTTTGATACTCAAAGTCCTGAAAGTAGAGTTTATACCTCAGCAGTGGCCCAATCCACAACTTGACCAAAGTAGTGGAAGCAGCGTCCATCAAAATTCACCCACCCGTACGGACAACTGGAATGACGTGTGTCTCTTGTTGTCTTTTTCTGGATGATTGAGTTGTTCTGTTCAGGAGAAACAAATGAACAAAGTTTTACAGAGACTGGATGTTTATCATGAAGAATTTGAACTTTTTTGATCAAACATGTATAGTAGAGGAGTCCAGTTCTGGTTCTGGATATCTGAATGTTCTGATCCAAAACAACTACCTGATATTTTAGTCTACCTGAAAGTCTTCATCACCTGGAACAAGTGGGTTAGAGCTAAGCTCTGAGTCATGTAAGTGAATATTTACCTTTGAGAACTGCATCCAGTTCAGCCTCTAGAAGACCAGACAGAAAAATGTTAAAAAAGTGAGCGTCTCCTTTATTAATGATTAGCTGTATGTTTATCATCAAAATATCATTTCATAATTTCAAAAAGAAAAGTTCTCCTTTACCTTTCACAATGGCATTCAAATCAGGTTCTACCAGAGCAGACAGAGAAATAATGTCAGACAAGTGAGTTTATCCTAAAAGCAGCTTTATTAATGAAGAACATTCTGATAAGCTGAATGTCTTCATTTATTACCTGATTCAGGTTTAATCACCAGACCTGGAACCAGAGAAAACATCTTCAGTTTAAGACTTCAGACTACTGCTATAGATCTGATCTGTAGTGTATTTTATACATAAGTCTTAATAGTAAATGTCATTTGTACTTATTTTATATTTCCATTTTATAAAAGAAATCAGATTTACCAGAAGCTGATGAAGCCACGATGAGAAGAAAGAGTAAAGTCACACCACCCAAAATGACTGCAGCTGTTTGAGGAGAAGTCAGAGGTAAGTAAGTGTAAATTACTAATCCTAATAAAGAGAAAGAATAATAAAGGTGTTCAGACCTACAGGTAGTTCTTTATGTAGGTGTAGATGAGGAGCTGATGCTGATTTGATGTATCACTGCAGAAAGTGCTGTAGTTTTATACTGTTCATAAAGGGGTGGATGCCCTCCACATCCCACTGATTCAGGGTGGAGGCAATGTTGAAACTTTTTATTCCTCTGGAATAAAATTACTGCCCACGTGCCTCCATCCAGATGTACTAGTGGCTTATAGATTATTGCTTATAAGCCAAACAAGTACAATAATATGATAATCAGTATTAGTGTTGGCAATGTGGGTAGCTGCTGGGCTTAGTCCAGGTAAGACAGTTCTGATGTTGTCTCTGGTTCAGGAGTGTTGATATTAGGAGTGTGACAGTATTTAATAATTTACTCAAAAAAAGACTTGAAATATGTCACTTTATATGTAATGGATATAAAGTATATTAAATTTGGGGAAAAAAGGAAGTTTTTCACAATTTTCTCATTTTTGATGTATGAGTGTATGATAAACAATTGGCCAGATGCCACGAAGGCACTTGAGAAGTAAATTAATTATAAAAACACAAATAAAATAAGATATACTAATTAAACATCAGTGTTATGGGTGAGAGAAATTGCCTTTCTTTTAGTCAATTTTGCCAATTATCTCTCATTGGCTAATTACTTAACACAACATTTGAAAGAACTGATAAGAGATGACAATATAATGTTGTGGCTCCAGCTGGATAAAGAACCAGAACCAGAACTGGACTGTTACTCAGTACAAAGTCCTCTGTTTACATTTCATTAGTAAATCAGCTGCTAGAGTCTGGAGGAAGAGTGGAGAGACACACAATACAAGGTGTCTGAGGTCCAGTGTGCAGGTTCTGCAGTCTGTGATGGTTTGGGCTGCTGGTGTTGGTCCACTGTGTTTAGTCCAAAGTCAACACAGCTGAGATTTTACAGCACTTCATGCTTCCATCTGCTGACAAGCTTTATGGAGATGCCCAGCAGCTGCCCACAGTGCCAACACCACTACTGACCATCATATTACTGTGACTGACTGACTCATCAGCTATAAGTCAGACTGATCAACATTAAAACAAAACAGGCTGAAATTTGTCAGTTTATGTGTATTGAATATAACATATATGATGGTTCTTCCTGTCCTGCTTTTTTAACTTATGGACAATATAAATAGTATAAATAAGTGAACATTCCAGTCAGTCTTAGCAGTGTAAAACCATTATGGACAAAATTTATGATGTGAGTCATGTCCAAAAAAACATGATAATAGTGTACTAGGTGAAGCATGGTGGTGGTACTTAGTTCTAGAGACGCGTAGTGAAGATGAACTAAGAATTGAGTGAGGAGGAATTCATTTCAGTGGGACCTCACTGCCACAATGTTGCACTGGTGTCATTTGAACCAAGGATGGTTATTTCCACTATTAGCTATTAAGTAGGTGCTCATAAAATTCTGATATGATTGTATATATTCAGCATGTTTATAGAAAATACACATATGGGTAACACTGGTTAGTTTGTGGTCTTACAAATCTAATAAGAAGCCTGTAAATTTAAGTTTGGTTTTGAAAAAGTTTCATATTGTGAAATAGAAAATATGTAGGAACCCTGATAACTATTTTTGCAATGCAATGACTCCAAAGCTCAGTAAACTAAAAATAATAAACTTTGGAAGGGACCAGGATTCAGTACTATTATCAAGTGACTGTTATAAAATTAACATTGAATTGCTTTGTTACCTTTACAATCAAGAACAACACTAAAGTAATGCCCAGCCAGACATGGCCACCTTTATTTACCTAGAGCCTATGTATAAAGTTCACTATCAGTTTATGTCAATACTGTGTGAAGTAATTAACCCTGGATATATTACTGGTAATAGTTGACTAAAGGTGTATAATTCTGATGTTTATAAAAGTAATAAACTGTTGTGTGGCTGATCGAGGTATTTTTTTTCCATTATGACCCATAAGAGTCCAGACAAAATTCTGAATTTTACAAAATTTGATACAAAATTAAAAATGGAATCAGATCAATTGAGCAGTTAATTCCAGTTTTTATTATTGTGATAAAGAAGGTATATGACTATTTTAAGGATAAGCTGTACAAATACACACACACATACACAGCTTGTCTAGTGCCTGTAGAGAAGTACTGTACTACCAAAAGTATAGGACACTTGAGAACCTATTGGTGCAATGTCTAATGCCAGGCGTGGGCTAGAGGGGTATAAAGCCTCCCAACATTGAGCTGTTGAGCAATGGAACTGTGATCTCTACTCCACACAATAAGTTTTGGTATGAATTGGAGATGAGGTGAATGTGGTGATCGTCCAACATCCTGACAATCTTGTGGATAAATGCAATCAAATCCTTATTGCAATGCTCCCTAGCACAACTCCTTCCCTGGAGAGTACAGACAGTTACTGCAACAAAAGCATTATTTATTTTAATACTCTTGATTTCAGAAGAAACCATGAATGAGTATACAGTGCCTTGTGAAAGTATTCACCCCCTTTGGCTTTTTACCTATTTTGTTACATTACAACTTGTATTTAAATGTTTTTTTTTTGTATTGTATATGATGCAACTGCAAAAAATAGCCTAAGTTGGTGATGTGAAATGACAAAAATACATATAAAATATATATTTTTGGAAATAAAAAATTTAAATAGACATCTGCATATGTGCTAGCATTGCTACGAAGCCCCTAAAAGTTGTGATGCAACCAATTACCTTCAGAAGTCACATGCTTAATGAAATGAAGTCCACCTATGTGCAATTTGTCACATGATCTGTTAGTTTATACACACCTTTTCTGAAAGGCCCAAGAGGCTGCAACACGATTAAGCAAGAGACACCACTAAGCAAACAAAGCCATGAAGACCAAGGAAATATCCAAACAAGTCAGGGATAAAGTTGTTGTGAAGTCCAAGTCAAAATATCTAAATCTCTGATGATCCCCCAGAGCACCATCAAATCCATTATCATCAAATAGAAATAACATGATACCACAACAAACCTGCCAAGAGAGGGTCACCCACTGAAACTCTAAAAATGTGTTAGGTTTGCAAAGCAGAGACTGAAGTATCTGTCCATATGACCACAAAACCATACATTCCATACAGCTAGGCTTTATGAAAAAGTGGCCAGAAAAAAGCTCATTTGGAGTTCATCAAAAGTCATGTGGGGCACTCCACAAATGTATGGAGGAAGATACTCTGGTCAGATGACACCAAAATTTAACTTTTCAGCCACCAAAGAAAATGTTGTGTCTGGCGCAAAACCAATACATCTCATCACCCCAAGAACACCATCCCCACAGTGAAACGTGGTGGCAGTATCATGCTGTGGGCATGTTTTTCAGCAGCAGGGACTGGGAAACTGGTCTCAGTTGAGGAGAAAATGGATGGTGCTATACAGAGATGTTCTTGAGCAAAATCTGTTTTGGTTTGTTAGTGATTTGACACTGGGATGGAGGTTCACCTTCCAACTCTGACACAGTGGGGAAGTAGTAGAGTGGAGTGGTGGACACAAATGCAGAGATGTATGGAAAATGGATATTCATCAAATAAAACAGATCTAGAAATAAGGCCAAGTAAAAAAAAAAAGAAATTGGTGATCATCCTTTTTCAACAAAAATGTTGGGTCGGGGGGGAGGTGTTTTTTTTTTTTTTTTAGATTGATGGTAGAAAAGTATGTAGCGAATATTAAAATGATGTTGAAAACGTGAAATGGGGTCACCATCATGCTTCCCGTCGCTGTATTCCTTGTAAAATGCATATAGTGCAGAGGCGATTGCTCTAAGACTGCAAGGGAATCTCAGCTTCCCCTAAAATGTCAAAAAAATAAGTGATCAATAATATACTGTTGTGTGTACTTATTGACTAAATATGCGCTACAATGCGCTCAACTTTTGTTCAGAATCAGCTTCTTATCACTGGTAATGATGCGGCTTTCCTCTCACTTATTCCCGCAGCTTCACAGTGCTTTAAACAGGGTGGACGCTGAGCATCCAGAGTTCAATAGCGAAGCAAAGAGTGCAGCAAAACGAGCCGAGTCATTGGATAAATGCTGGGCTTTGTCTGCCCATCGGACACTCAGCGTCTCTGGGGGCAGTGGGCTGGCCTCGGCTGGCCCTGATGCTCAGCTTCTGCATGGATGATCTGTCTGAGGCTGAATCCCTTTTTGATTGATGCGAATCAGTGATCTTTTTGTGTAAACATCCGTGGGAGCATTTTTTAATTTTCATTCTGTTCTGAGTTGAACTGGAGACTTCGAGCTAGCAGGAGTTTGAGTTTTGAGAATTTGAATAGCATGAAATTTGAATGATTCTAGACCAGACTAGCATGTTTGGCGTGCTTTTTTGCGTAAAAAAAAAAAAAAAAAAGGTTGGGTGCTTTTTAGAGGGTCGGGCGGGGATGATCACCCATTGTTTTTTTTTTTACTTGGCCTAATCATAAGCTTGACAAAAAAAAAGAACTATGAAGAAGATGAAAAAGTATATGTATAACATAAACACTATAAACTAGTAGACAACGCATAATGACAAACACACATGAACAATAGACAATGGAACCTGAAGGACTGAGACACCAAGGGCAATATAAAAGGAAGGTAATCACAAGATACAATGTGGAATAGGTGGTAACAATAACAAGCATGACTAGACCAACAGGAAACAATGATCAAATATGCATATGAATAATTAAGGAAGTGAGACAAGCAGGAAATACAGACCATAAAAGGAGAGTGCATACATAAACATGACCACAAGGGGCCAAAGTGTGACACCAACAGGACAATGACCCAAAGCATACTGCTAAAGCAACACTTGAGTGACTTGAAGATTGCTGTTCACCAGCCGAAACCATCTAACTTCAAGGAGCTGGAGCAGTTTTGCCTGGAGGAATATATAATATAAATATGGCTCAACAACATTCTGATTTTAGGGGGGTGAATAATTATGCACACTGAAGTTTTCTGTTATTTTGTCCTGTTTGTTCTTTGCTTCACAATAAAAAAAAAAGTTCAATGTTGTAGACATGTTCTGTAAATGAAATAATGACAACCCTCAAATAATCCATCCAAGTTGTAAGGTAGCAAAACAAAAATTGCGAAGGGGTGAATCAATTCACAAGGGACTGTACATCAGCTGTAAATTGCTATATTAGGTATTGCATAGATGATGTGACTACCTCCAAGACTAAAGTAATGAGTGACTGTAGATGTGGACAGGCGGAATTGTCTTCTAAGATTACTCTTAAGTACTCCTTAAGTAAAGTTGTGTGTTATAGAAAAAATTCCTTAAATGTCACTAGTGGGTTTTTGTACATCTTCCCAAAAGCTTGAAATGTCCCAAAATTAACCCCTTAAAACTGTTATGTGTTGCATGAAGTTCTTTAATGGTTATTGTCTTTAGGATAATTTAATTTAACACCCTTCTTCACATGTAGATGGTAGTCTATTAAGTTGGGTTGCACCGACAGTAAAACATTTATTTAAATGGAAATGATAGCAGCTGAAAAGGCATTCCTTTGTAATGTTCATGAAAATCTGAAATGATTATATTATATTATATAAAATATAAAGAACCCACCAAGCACCAGACGTCATATGGACGTTGTTTTTTGGGCTAAATCTGGTCAGTCAGTCGTGGTCTTTAATTAGCCCAAAAATAGACGTTGAAAATTGGGCAGTTTTCAGTCCGTCAGACTTGGACCAAATTTAGCCTAGAAATGGACATTTAATATTTTGCTGTTTTCAGTCAGTTGGATTTAGACCAAATTTAGCCCAAAAATAGACGTTTCATATTTTGCTGTTTTCAGTCAGTCAGATTTGGACCAAATTTAACCCAGAAATGGACGTTTAATATTTTGCTGTTTTCAGTCAGTCAGATTTGGACCAAATTTAGCCCAAACATAGATATTTGATATTTTGCTGTTTTCAGTCAGTCGGATTTGGACCAAATGTAGCCCAAAAATAGACGTTTTTATTTTGCTGTTTTCAGTAAGCCGGATTTGGACCAAATTTAGCCCAAAAATAAAGTTTAATATTTAGCTGTTTTCAGTCAGTCGCATTTGGACCAAATTTAGCCCAAAAATAAAGTTTAATATTTAGCTGTTTTCAGTCATCGGATTTAGACCAAATTTTGCCCAACATGGTATCTTTCTGACCACATTTAGCCCAAATACAGACAAGAAAATAATATGATTGATGCAATAAGATTAATGCAGAAGTTGTGGGCAGTCCCAAATGAGCCATTCTGAACATAATTACAGCTGTTTAAAACCTGATGTATGTATGTTTGTATGTAGGACAAAGAAGGCCCAAGACGATTGAACAGTTAGAGGCCTATATTAGACATGAATGGGAGAGCATTCCTATTTCTAAACTTGAGAAACTGGTCTCCTCTGTCCCCAGACGTCTGTTGAGTGTTGTAAGAAAAAGGGGGGATGCCACACAGTGGTAAAAATGGCATTGTCCCAACTTTTTTGGGATTTGTTGATGCCATGAAATTTTGAAACAACATATTTTTCCCTTAAAATGATACATTCTCTCAGTTTAAACTTTTGATCTGTGATTTGTGTTTTATTCTGAATAAAATATTAAATGTTGGCACCTCCACATCATTGCATTCAGTTTTTATTCACAGTTTGTTTAGTGTCCCAACTTCTTTGCAATCCGGTTTGTATTTTTTACGTAGAAAAAAACAGAAGTGCACTGAAAGGAAGAAATTAATAATTTTTTGTATTATTTTATTGTATTGTTCGACTTGAAAAACAGAATAAATTTGAAACTGTTTACAGTATTTGTTGTGGTGTGTTAATTTTGTTGTATTGTGGTTTGTCAGCCCTCTATCTCAGGAGATTTTGTTTTAAGTTGTGTTGAGTAATATTTTTTACACTCTGTTTATTTAAGAAAAAACTGAATTGCACTGAAAGAAAATTCCTTATTTTTTATTGTTTTTTCCTAAGAACAACTGAAAAAGAAACAAAGAAAGAAAGAACTAGAAAATATGTCTAGTGAGGGGAGAATTTTTATTTTATTTTTGTATTGTGGTTTCTCCTTTTCTACCTCAAAAAAGATTTATTTCCCTAATGTTAAGGCAAACTTTGTTTTGTGATAGATACTTTTGTGATAAAGTATTTTGTTGTTACATACAATGTTTGGTGAAATTCTATCCTAGGTCTTTTGAACCCTTTGGATCTATGAAGCTTAAATATTAAAAAGTATCGGTTAGGGATGAGCGAGTATACCACTATCTGTATTTATATCTGTATCTGTTCAACAATGTAAATTATCTGTATCTGTTCTCGGAGTAGGCGGGGCCTAAACAAAAATCGGCGTGGTTTAACCGGAAGTGGGTGTGGCTTAAATCGGTACATTATTTTAAGTCTGAAGTTGATATGGAGTGATCAGAAGTTGTTATATGTATTGTTTATTTGAAAACTATTTACAGAACAGCCTCAAAGTCACAAAAGCAAGAGAACTATTTACAAGGTTTTTTTTTTTATAAACTCAGAACATTAATATTTTTAAGTGCATGAATGAATACAACTCATGCAGTAGGAAATTGAGCTACTAAGTATGCATGAACAAGAGTTGTCATACTCAACACAACTTCCTTTTTTATTTGTTATTTTAAATTTTATGATCAAACTGATTTTTTTTTCTTTTTTCTTCTTCTTCTTCTTTATTTATGTTTACTACCTAACATTCTTGGCATTTGTTTCCACACAAAGTTAAACAATGTTGATTAAGGTGTGTGTGTGTGTGTGTGTGTGTGTGTGTGTGTGTCTATGTGTCTGTGATGCTGTGATGTGAGTGTGGCACATCTCTGGCAGAGACATGTATGTATATGGAGGGGCGGGCGCTTTGTGTGACTGGTCAATCACATATCGTGAAGACAGTCAGTTACACAATGAGGATTTCCTTCAGTATGAGCATGGATATTGATGAGTTTTTCTTGTATTGTGATCGTACTCGTCACAAATACTTTATCCGTACCGGATACTCGTCTGAAACAAGTATCCGGCTCCACCCTAGTATTGGTATTGGTATCGATATCGGCGATACAGTACTGGCCCTACCTTTACTTGGTATTGGATCAATACCAAAATTCCCAGCATCGTCCACATCTACCATATAGCACTGCGTTGCGGTACTGAGCTTACTGGAGAGTGACGAGACACGTGATGTGCAGGTACCAATAGGGTATCAGAATGGTATGTGTTTATACTTCTCATCCAACCACAATCAAATTCACTCTTTCTGGATGGCGCAATTTTCTGGATAGGATGTTTTTTGAACGATGACAAACCAAAATGAAATAGACAGAAATAAATAGGCTGTTTTTAAAATGTAAGGAGTATAAAGTACTGATAATTGCATGAAAATGTAAGTAAGTAGAAGTAAAAAGTCTCCAAAAATAATTACTCCAGCAAAGTATAAATAACCAAAATTTCTACTTAAGTATAGTAACAAAGTATTTGTACTTTGTTACTTGACACCTCTGATGGACATTTTCCCAGAAGGAAGTCTCTTCTGAAACAGTGAAAGCCCAGTTTGCTGAAGACAAGCAGTACAAGAGTGTGGATTACTGGAAACATGCCCTGTGGTCTGACTAGTCTAAGATAAACTTGTTTGGCTCAGATGGTGTCCAAAATGTGTGCGGCACTTTGCTGAGGAGTAAAAGAGAACTGTGTCTGGCATACAGTGAAGCATAGTGGTGGTAACATGACTGCTGCCTGCACTGTGGATCTGTGGTTCATTGAGGGAAACACAAAATCCTACATGCACTGTGAAAAAGCTAGAGTGTTTCAACTTGGTAACAACCCCAAACTCACCTCCATGATGACAGCTGCCTTGTTGAGGAAGCTGAAGGTAAAGGTAATGAACTGGCCAAGTATGTCTCCAGACCTAAACCCAATTGAGCAGCTGTGGGGCATTGTCAAGCAGAAGGTAGAGGAGTGTAAGGCTTCTAATATCCACCAGCTCTGTGATGTCATCTTGGAGGAGTGGAAGAGGATTCCAGTAGCAATTTATGCAGCTCTGGTGAATTCCATGCCAAAGAGGATTAAACAACAGGCCTTAACCAGCATCATGTTTCATAAGAAGGAGCTGAAGCCTGATCAACTTTTGTTTCATCTAAACTTATTTTACAAGTAGCTTAATGTGCTGGAATTAGGATTATTTATTTTGATATAACTTGGACCATATTTTAAAAAATATATTTACTCTTATGTGTTATTGTGGAGCATTTGCATTATGGCAAATATGTTTTTGTTTTGTATTGTACTGATTGTTTTGTTATTAATTTCACAAAAATCATTTTTTTATTTATTATGTTTTGGCAGTTTTCTATTGTTCTATAATGGCATTTGGAGTATGTTTTTGTCCATTCTCTGCAGCCGTAGTTCTCCTCCCTTATGTCACATTCACACAATTTTTCCCTCAGTCTGCAGAGAATTTGACTGAGAGAAGTATGCTGTGTAGTGCTCTACATATAATGCTCACTTTGGTACAATAAAACTGTTTTTGTTTGAGTATTTCTGATATACGTTGATACATTGAGCCTATTAACATGCTTTACGAGGTTGCAAGCAATGTTTTTGAATTTTAAAACCTGTTTTTATGAGTAAAGTTGCACTCTCACTCTTCTGGTCGGTGGGTAATTTAGCTTCCATGTTTATGTGCCTATTATACTGTATCTTGTTTTTGAACACATATAATACTTGTATACAGTCTGCAGAGAATTTGACTGAGAGAGGCATTCCATGTGAAACTATTGAGGCCATAATATCTTTCTGCTTTGCTCTCAATGGTTTTATGTAGAACATGACTGAGAGACCTTGCATGCAGAAAAAGATAAATACACATATTGAAGCTGATCCCAGTGTCCTGAGTCTTATTCCAATGACACAATGCAGAAAAGTGGTAGTAAGGGGAGAGAGACTGGTTACACTAGCAACACCATTCCAACAATATGAAATATCATAACAACCATGGCACTGCGGAAGACATATCACTGTACTCCACAGAGCCAAATGAAGGTTCATTCTACTTGCCACAATTTAAGCCCTATCATATTTCCTTCAGGAAATGCAAATCTAGTTTTCCATACTGTCCCAACTTGGGGTTGTAGAAAAAACACCAACATTTAGCATTTATTTAATGTAGTTACTGTATAAAACACTAAAGAGGAAGTTAAAAGCTATACTGTCAGAGTTTTTACCTCAGCAGTTGCTCAATCCAAATCTTGGACAAAGTAGAGGAAGGAGCGTCCATCAAAATGAACCCACACAAATGGACAACTGCACTTGTCTCTCCCAGCTGCCCTTTCTGGACGATTGAGCTGTTCTGTTTAGGACAAATGTACATTTTACAAACTGCTGTATGTTTATCATCAAAATATCATTTCATAATTTCAAAAACAAATGTTCTCCTTTACCTTTCACAATGGCATTCAAATCAGGTTCTACCAGAGCAGACAGAGAAATAATGATAGACAAGTGAGTTTATCCTAAAAGCAGCTTTATTAATGAAGAACATTCTGATGAGCTGTATGTCTTAATTTATTACCTGATCCAGGTGTAATCGCCAGATCTGAAACCAGACAAGACAGATCTTCAGTTTAAGACTTCAGACTACTGCTATAGATCTGTTCTGTAGTGTATTTTACAGATAAGTCTTAATAGTAAATGTCATTTGTATTTATTTCATATTTCCATTTTATAAAAGAAATCAGATTTACCAGAAGCTGATGAAGCCACGATGAGAAGAAAGAGTAAAATCACACCACCCATAATGACTGCAGCTGTTTGAGGAGAAGTCAGAGGTAAGTAAGTGTAAACTACTAATACTAATAAAGAGAAAGAAGAATAAAGGTGTTCAGACCTGCAGGTAGTTCTTTATGTAGGTGCAGATGAGGAGCCGATGCTGATTTGATGTATCACTACAGAAAGTGCTGTAGTTTTATACTATTCATAAAGGGGTGGATGCTCTCCACATAGTCCAGCCCAATCCCACATATTCTGGTTGAAGGAAACATTAATTGTAACAAATAAATGTTTAATAAATACTCATCTGCCACTTCATTATCTACACTAACTGTCCATGTTAGCTCCACTGACCCGTCTGTCGCTCTTTTGAGGCCATTGTCTCTTGACCCACTCCAACCATCGTTGCCTGATTGTATCGTCCACCAAAGCCCAACAAGGATAAAATTACTTTTATTTTATAACAAGACTTTGCTGCTCTCCTTACTTCACTTTCCACACTTTCACCAAATATAATACTTTTGGGTGATTTTCATATTCACATAGACAATGCCAATAATTCTCTTACCAAAAATTTCATCTCCTGTTTGGACAACTTTGGTCTACAACAATATACTGATTTTCCTACACACACTAAATATATTTATTTAATAATATTAGATTTAATTTGTTGCTCAGGTGTCACACCTATCGATTGTCAAGCTGACTTCCTTCCCTACTCTGATCATATGCTTTTATTGTTTAATGTCATTCTTGTGCTTTCCAATGTAAATCTGCAGCGCACTATAACCTACCGCAAAATTAAGGCCATCAATTTGGATGACCTTTCTTCCAGTATCAACAATCTGTCTAGTGATCATAATTTCTCTTCCCCTGATGAACTGCTTTCCCCTGATAACAACTGTCTTCAAAATCTTCTCAACAATCTGGCTCCACTCAAAACCTGATTAGTTTCATTCACTCTCACTGCACTCTGGTTTACTCTGAGACAGTTAAAAGCTAAAGGACGACAACTTGAAAGACTTTACAAGAAAACTGGACTTAGTGAGCTGTATACAAACCACTTACTTCATTATAAAGACTCCATCACTAATGCTAAATTTGCATACTATTCTGAAATAATTAATTCAAAGATAACCCAAAGGCTCTTTTTTCTCTACTTAGAAATTCCACAAAACCCTTACTCACTTCCACCACACCAAACCTGTCAATTAGACCCCCTTCCTACTATTCTTGTAAAAAGACTTCCCTCTCTTTCACCCCTTGTCACTGATGTTATTCATTCTTCCTTTACCACTGGAACTGTTCCATCTCTTCTCAAAACAGCCGCTGTGACTACTATACTTAAGAAGCCTGGGCCCGTATGTATCTTAGTGTGAAATTTTGTACTTAAGTGCTGAGAAATTCTTAGATTTGCTCCTAATCACCGAGTTAAGTGTAAGTGCCAGTTATCAAAACTCTAAGAATCTAAGAAAAGTCTAAGAATCACTCTTACTCTCTCGAAAAGTTAAGACTGCTCCAGAGGTCTCTTAAGTTGTTAAGAGTCGCCACTGGGGGGCAGAGATGGCACTGAGAAGACACGTGCGAACCTTCCAAGAGCGGAGGAATGTCTTTGAAATGTTTGATGACTTTCAGTTAATTAAACGATATAAACTGGACAGAGCAGGAATCATCTTTGTCACTGACTTAGTGAGAGATGTCATCTCACCATCAACTACACGCAGCAACGCCATCCCAGCTGAATTAAAAGTAGTGCTGATGCTTCGTTTTCTTGCTACAGGAAAAATGCAGCAGTGTAGTGCTGATGATTTGGGACCATCCCAACCAACAATTAGCCGAGTTGTCGTGCAAACAATTATGGCACTTACAGCGCGACACATTGTCATCCGTTGTATTGACTTTCCAACAACACCCCGTGTTATCCAACAGAAGCAAACCCAGTTTATTCAGATAGCTGGATTTCCAGGAGTTGTAGGTGCAATTGATGAAGTCACATAAAGATCATTGCTCCCAGCATTAATGAGGATGTTTATGTGAACAGAAAGAAGTACACTCAAGTTGTGTTTGATGCAGAATACAACATTTTAGATGTTGTACCCAAATGGCCTGGGTCAACCCATAACGCTCGGATTTTCACTGAAAGCGGCCTCAACAAACTCCTTTAAACAGGACTTGTGCCACCCGGATGTCATCTTTTAGGTGATAAAGGATATCCCTTACACAGGTGGCTGCTCACACCGTTTTCCAGAGCAGTGACGGAAGCCCAAATCAACTACAATAGGTATGTCTACTATGTTATCCATATGTATGTTCTTTTTGCATAATCTAACCTAGGCTATTAGGCTACAGCTAATTAGTTTTCGTGAAATCATCTCACAGGGCACATCGTTCTACACGAAGTGTGGTAGAAAGAGGGATTGGCCAGTGAAAGCGCAGATTCCACATTTTACATTCTGAAATTCGGTACAGTCCGGAAAAAGTGTGCCGAATCATAATGGCATGTGCAATTCTGCATAATATTTGTAAGAAGCGCAACATCCCTTCCCACCCAACACTGGAAAACGGTGATGAAGATGGAGATGAGAGCACCCCTGCCAGCACACGTGATGCGACAGGCTACAGACAACACTTTGCAAACCTTCATTTTAGGTACAGATTTCAATTTTATGTATAAATATGCACAATAATTATGCATCAAGATAAGCATGGCTTTACATTTTTATTGTTCTTCCTTTCATTTTTTTAGTGCTAGACTATAATATTCATACTGCAATTTCAATACTTTAATTTGTAGCTTTAACTTTTGCCTTTTCAGTTCCTGTATGTCATTCGGGAGTGAGTCCTCTACCAGACCTCCTTCAGACGCCCACTCTTCCTCCGGCCAGTCATGACTTGAGATGTTTGGAAGCTCGGTCAAAAATGGAGGAGCAGATGGAGAATCTGTGCTCAAGCCAGCAGGGTCCATAGCACGAGGAGCTTCTTCATTACTGACGATGCAATAAATTTGAAGTGATAATTAGCATCACAGTGTTTTTGACAAAAAAAACTTGCCTTTGAGTTAGGTTTTCAAATTTCAATAATGCAGGATCCTGACCCCCGTCCACACCACAAATCACCGCACTGTCTTCCCTGAGGATACGCTGTACCACTTCACAAACTGCCTCCCAAACTGGTCCACAGCCTGAATGTGATTCATTTAGAATGTATACAGCCTCCAAAATAAATCAGAAAATATATGAATAACAGAAGAAAGAATGGAAAATTATACATACCAGTGCGTGTCACATAGGACTTATAGGTGGAAATTTCTGTGCGGCTTTTTGACAGAATATTATACCATTTCTTTTTCACAGTCAGTGGTGAGTGAATACAGGCAACATGAGTTGCAGTCATAAGTCGTGAGATTTCCTCCCAAGCATTTTTTTTCCGCACTAGTTAGTGTGGGACTGAACTTCCCTTTTATAATATTTTTTCGTTCTTCTATTAAGTGTTTCCTCCTCTCTCCAGTTTGGTTTCCTTTTACAATCCATGGCTTTAGTGATCACAGCATCAATGAAAGCTTTTAAATGCACATGACAAATTGTTTAATCAGACTAGCACCTGTTTAAATTTGTCACCAACAAATAAATGATTGCAACAACATGAAGTCTTGTTTTTATTCGGAGTATTTATTAACAACGTGAATACAGTGTTCTATTTCAGACATTGTTCACAAAAATAATAATTGCACCATTCTTCAGTTAAATGTGAAAGTATTTCAACATTTTTAAAACTTTGATCTTGACATTTCCCAGGAAATAATCTTAAACTTGAAATCCGATGCAGTGATTGGTTCCTGCCGGGGGTTTGGAAATGACGTCATCCAGAATCAGCTTTGCGGCACTGACAGGTGTCATAAATTAGCTCTTAGACTGACGCTTAAGAATTACTCCTACACTTCGCTTAAAGTGAGACTGAGAGGCTTAATAAATAATTTTTAGTCTCAGCTTTTAACTAAGAACAATTTTTCCATTCTTAGCAGCATTCTTAGGAGAAATTTTAAGAAGTTTGATACATACGGGCCCTGGTGTAGATCCCAATAACCTTCATCCTATTTCTAATCTCATTTTCATCACTAAAATTGTATACAGTATACTCATCTTTCCAGTAATCATTTATATGAACAATTCCAGTCTGTCTTTCATCCCCTTCATAGTACTAAAACAGCTCTCCTTAAAATCACTATTGACCTTCTCTTTGCTGCTGACTCTGGTTTGATTTCCATTCTGCTACTCAGGGCCTTGCAGAGACCTTTGGTGGGGCAGGTGTTCAAAGTCAAAAGATGACACCAAAACATGGAGCACGAATTTGAAACACCATACATACATGGTGAAACATACCTTATAATATAACCATTTGATTTGTTGTAACACAAATTCATAAAGAATGGAAGGTTATAAAAGTTACATATTTTTTTATTTATGCATATTATATTTAATTTGTGTGTATACAAGTGTTATAAACAAGTTCTGATTTGTTTAAATGAGAGGTTGAGAAAATCAATTAAATTCTTCTAAATAGTTATTGTTGTTGTATTTATACTAATATAGTCCAAAATTATGTGAATAAGAATGTACATTGCATAGGTTTAGTGAAATAACCTGTGTGTCATTGCCTCTAGAAACATACATGTAGGAAAAACACTACAACTCACAGTGAGAACTTTGCCTATGACAAAAGAAACATAAAAAACAAAAAGAAGCCATACATACAGGCATACATTTCCCCCTCAGCACGCTGTGTGTTTAATTAGCGGCTATAACTTATGAGAGTGTGTGCAGAGTGAGATGCAAACAGGATGCTGTTCACTTCACTAACTTCGTCAGTCATCTTGCAAGAATACACCATGGCCGATGGATGGATGGAAATTACAGTTACGTTAAAACATTTTTTGACCCTTTTTTGATGGGGGTGGGCCTCAACACTCATTGGCTAGAGGGACAGGATATTATGACATCACTTCAGCCTAAAACAAACCCCACAAAATGAGAGGGTGTCACTACCTAATCCATTCGCCCTGCCTGACTTGTATCGTGCATGCGTATAAGCACATCATACATTCATTCATTCATTATCACACCCGCTTAATCCTTATCAGGGTCACGGTTAGTCCCCTACCCCCTCACTGGGCGCAGGGCAGGGCATTACATTAATCAACTAAGCCCAGGACAGGGCGTCAGTCCATCGCTGGGTGACACACACACACACACATGGACAATTTTTAGAGTACCCAATTTACCTGACCTCCATGTTTTTGGACTGTGGGAGGAAACCGGAGACCCCGGAGGAAACCCACGCAGACACGGGGAGAACATGGAAACACCGCTCAGATGGGGAATCGAACCCAAGACCCCAGCGCTGAGAGGCGAACGTGCTAACCACTAAGCCACCGTGCCGCCCTATAAGCACATCATTTCTGGATAAAGTTTTACGAATTGCATTAAATCATTTTTGGTGAAGGATGAGAACTTTTGCACTTTGCAGGATTACTTACTAAAGGGAGGACTTACATAGACTTACATTGATGGTGGGGAGCACATCTGCATTAACCAACAGTAGGGTTGCCAGGTCTCTACTACCTTTTAACTCCTTATGGTTTTAACACCACAGTTATATGCTCAAAATAATGATGACGACAAAAGACTGAACAAAGACTGGGGATTCCTGACATAATCCCCCCCCAGGGCTGGCTCGACCCGAGACAGCCCAAACAAAAAACTAGTCTGGGGACTGGAGTCTGGGTGGAGGCAGCCATAGCCATGGCTGCCTCTGGTGCTGGAGTCTGAGTGGAGGCAGCCACAGCCATGGCTGCCTCAGGTGCTGGAGTCTGGGTGGAGGCAGCCACAGCCATGGCTGCCTCAGGTGCTGGAGTCTGAGTGGAGGCAGCCATAGCTATGGCTGCCTCAGGTGCTGGAGTCTGTGTGGAAGCAGCCACAGCCATGGCTGCCTCAGGTGCTGGATTCTGAGTGGAGGCAGCCACAGCCATGGCTGCCTCAGGGACTGGAGTCTGGGTGGAGACAGCCATAGCCATGGCTGCCTCTGGTGCTGGATTCAGAGTTGAGGCAGCCAGAGCCATGGCATGGCAAGCTCAAAACAACCACACAATGTCTGCATATAAAAATATGTAGTTGTTAACTTACTTTCTGCGGTTGTCGTCCGGTGCTGACGAATAACCTTTGAATAAATATAATAAGCT
>BRDA01050875.1:13839-38641 GCA_036984385.1 Crenuchus spilurus
CTCATTTACCCACCTCAAACGGTTCACCATGACACTAAAATTGACCCTGACACACGAAACCAGTCTACTCTGGTTTTATCTCGAAAAATCGTTGTCTGTGACATTCGCATTGTGGTTCCTACTCATGTGTCTTTTTGTGGAGTAATGGGAGACAATTCATACCCCCTCCTAACCACTACGACACCCGGACAAAGATGAGGTTTCCTGGACGCTTGGAACATTCCTATGTACCCTAGTACTTGAGAAACTCTATTGGGTTGAGGTCTGTGGACTGAGATGGCCATGAGAGGAGCTTGATTTTGTGCCTTGTGAACCATTTTTGAGTAGATTTGGCCACATGTTTAAGGTCATTATTTTGCTGAAAGACCCGGTGATGACCCATCTTCAGCTTTCGGGCAGAAACCTCCAGATTCTGACTCAAAATGTCCTATTTCAAAGAGTTCATGATCCCATGTATCCTTACAAGGTTCGCAGGTCCTTTGGAGTAGAAACAGGCCCACAGCATCACCAATCCTCCCCCATACTTAACAGAGGGTAATGAGGTGTTTTTCTGTGTACTCATCCTTGGTGTTACGCTTACAGTGTCTGTTGCTAAAAAGCTCTATTTTGGTCTCATCTGACCAAAGCACACAGTCCCAGTTAAAATCACAGTACCACTTGGCAAACTCCACCCATTTACTCTTATGAGTATAACTCAGAAAAGGCTTTATCCATGCATGCCTCCCAAACAACTTGTTGGCATGTAGAGAGTGCCTGATGGTTGTTTGGGAGACCTCATAACCCCAAGATGCTACCATTTGGTTCAGTTCTCTTACAGTGAGCTTTGGAGAACTTTTTACTTCTCTTACCATCCTTCTCACTGTGCAAGGTGGCAAGATACACTTGTGTCCTCTTCCAGGCTTGTTTGTCACAGTTCCAGATGTTTTGAACATTTTGATGATTGCTGTGACTGTAGATAAAGGCATCTGCAGGTGAGTGGATATTTTCTTGTAGTCATTGCCTGATTTATGAAGGTCAACACACATCTGCCTTACTTGAATATTGTCTTCTCTTGTCTTTCCCATGTTTGAGTGTGTAAAAGAAACAGGCCTTTGTGTGATGTCATATTTATACCCCAGGGAAACAGGAAATTAATAATTACTAATTAAAGGTTCCTAGATACTTTGATCCACTTTATAAACTACAGTAGAAATGACAAAAATGGTTCAAATACATTTATTTCCAAGAAATTGTTAAGGGTGCCATTAATTGTGGAACAGGTCATTTCATGGTAAATAATTATTTCTTAGTCAGGATTTTTTCTTTATTTTTTTTCACTTGAGTTGAAGGTTTCTTTTTACTAAACTTTTTCAGAGTGAGAATATTCTTCTGCAATAAAAATCTTTATTTATTTTAAGGCTATTAACACATTTTAACTAAGTGTGCCAATAATTATGGAGGGCACTGTATATTGCTCAGCTGTACTGGGAATACCTTGGAATCCTCCCATATGAGCTGGAAGAGGTGGCTGTGGAGAGGGACGTCTGGTCTGCTTTGCTTAGGATGTTTCCCCCTTGACCCGGACACGGATAAGCGAAAAATGATGGATGGATGTTAAACTTATATAGTGCCTTTCTCAAACCCAAGGATGCTTTACAACACAGTGCATTTACACACACTCCACAACACACACCTGTGAAAAGTGGCAGCCAGTCGTGCACAGCGTACTCTCAACCGGAGTGAGTTTGCCTAAATAACTATCCAAACAGTATCTACTTTAAAACTCACTTTACATGGAATGAGTATCATTTTAACAGTTTGAATTTAATTGTCATCACGAATGAACTTTTTTTCATGATGCCTTATTGGAGATGTCCTAGTATAACCTCAAAGAGCCTCAGTAGAGCAAGAAAGTTTCTAAAACTTTCCAAACGTAGGATTTTGTACTTGATTTCCGGCGTTTCCTGAACGATAGCGGTTTAGTGGATTTGAAACATGGAGTGCTCCTTGAAACAGGGAACTTGGAGTACACACTTGAATCCGAGAGCCACCTCAGACTGATGCTTTAGCTCATATTTCTTATTTTTTATGTCATTCACATCACTTTGGGTAAAAAAGACATTTCTTGTAGCAGTTATATGGGTGACCGCTTGTTGAGTGGCACATTTCGATATCATGCAGATGGTGCGTGCTCATAATAAACTGTTCCACGGTTGTCAAAGCATCCTAGAAGCAGCTATTGTGTGTTAACGTTCTACAACAGGGCCTTTGTTGTTAAAATAGCATGCCATAATTGGTTTTAATGGCACTCTAATGAGGGTGCTTTTATTGAGGACAATTCTCCGCCTTAAAAAAGGAAAAAAAGAAAAGAAAATCGATGGAAAAAAGAAAATCAGTGGATTTTTATCAGAGAGCAGAACAGAATGCAGAACAAATTGTTTTGTTTCCATTCACTTTTACCATGCAGAGCTGGTAAGGAGGGCTGGAAAGGAGTGCTCTCTTTGGAGCTGTGCAGCTGCTTGTCCTTGCAGAGCCAGCAGTGCCCTCAGAAACAAGGAGACGTGGCACTTGGCAGAAGAGATGCTTCTAGAGCAAAGACTGTTTGCAGAAATTGAGAAAGAGAGAGCGGGAGAGTGTGAGTGGGCAGGGTGGGGACCATGGAGAGCAGCTTTTATAGGGAGCTCAATATACAATACAGTACTGTACCAACACCAAAGATGACCATTTCCTTTATTTCATTTCCTTCCAAAACAATTACAGTTTTCATAAAAATATATTAATTGAATGTAAAGTGACTTTCAAGCCTTTTTTAATGTCCAATCAGAGATTTAGGAACTTATTAGACTAAAGTTTGAGTAAATGACTATTCAAAGAGTGTAAATATTGTGCATGTCTCAGACTACAATGGTCACATTTCTAATATTAACACTCCTGAACCAGAGACAATGTCAGAAGAGTCTTGCCTGGGCTTATCAGAGCAAGGTTTGGACTGTTACTGGATCAGCTGTGTTATCCTTGTACAGTTTTTTTAATGTCAATAGTAGCTTATTACACTAAAAATAAGCAACCAGGAAGAGGCCCGAGTGGCTCAGCAGGCTAAGACGCTGACACTATGACCAGAGGATCACGAGTTGGATTCCCGATCATGCTGTTTGTCATCAACAATCGGGGACCAAGAGAGCAAAAATTGGCGGGTAGATGGCGCTCTCTCTCTATATCACTCTCACATTGCAATGTCCACTGGCTCAGGCATCTACTGATTGGTCCATTCAGAGCTGGGAATCCTGCGCTTTCCTTTGATCACTTTGGCCTCCCAGTGACGGTGTATCAGCGGTAGTTCAGAAAGAGGCGGTGGCTGCATCACACGCAGCGGAGGAGGCTTGAGCTTGTCTAGAGTCAGAGACATTGTAAATGCATGTATATGTGTTGCTGCATCAACATAGCTCTGGGATGGCTTAACTATTGTACCGATAGTGGAGCCCAAGATAACTCTTATAACTCGACATGAAAATGCACAATCATTGGCCATTTGACCTCCACATTTAACCCATCCATGCAGTTAAATGCACATATACAGGGGTTAGACAATGAAAGTGAAACAGCTGTCATGTTAGTGTGGGAGGTTTCATGGCTAAATTGGACCAGTCTGGTGGCCAATCTTCATTAATGTCACATTGTACCAGTAAGAGCAGAGTGTGAAGGTTCAGTTAGCAGGTAAGAGCACAGTTTTGCTCAAAATATTCAGAATGACAATGCACCAATACACACAGCAAGACTGGTGAAAGATTGGTTTGATGAACATGAAAGTGAAGTTGAACATCTCCCATGGCCTAGATCTAAATATTATTGAGGCACTTTGGGGTGTTTTGGAGGAGCGAGTCAGGAAACGGTTTCCTCCACCAGCATCACGTAGTGACCTGACCACTATCCTGCAAGAAGAATGGCTTAAAATCCCTCTGACCACTGTGCAGGACTTGTATATGTCATTCCCAAGATGAACTGACGCTGTATTGGCCACAAAAGGAGGCCCAACACCTACTAATAAATTATTGTGGTCTAAAACCAGCTGTTTCAGTTTCATTGTCCAACCCCTGTATATATACTAGTAAACACACATGCCAAAAGTGGTGGGCTGCTCCTATACATGGTGCCCTGGGAGCAGTTGGTGTTTAAAAGGCAATTTTGTCATGAATCTGCCAAGAGATCAAGCCAGCAGCCTTCTACCTCTAACCGCCAGGCCACGGCTGCTCTTCTAAAGTAGATGTTAGAGTCACTAGTATGTCATTGGTCTTGTTTCTCTGTATACTTTATTCCCCTGTTCTTCAATGATCAGGACCCACAAAGCAGTTGGTGTTTGGGTTGTGGATCATTCTCAACACTGTAGTGACACTGACGTGGTGGTGGGGTGTTAGTGCATGATGTGCTGGCATTAAATTAACAGTTTATCCCAACATTTGAGGATTGTTCAATAGGAATGTCCTGATCTTTTCCAATTGAACAGATTTGACTAAAGTGAGCAGTCCTGCTCTGTGAAATATCCCGCAGATACTGCCCCCATCCTTCAGTCTATTAAATATGACTGGAGCAATAGAGGAGAGGAAAAGAGCAACCACCTCCCTCTTCGTGGCACTCAGTGTGAATCACACACCCCAAGCTGGATCGTCAACCCCCCTCCTGACCATGCACACCCCAGAACCTCAGGGTGAATGAGGTGAAGAAGGGCAGATGATTCAGGCTCAGCCTCCCTTACTCCTCCACGTCCGTCCTAATGCGAGAGGACATTTCTATTTATTTTTAAATGCATTTGCACCCTTGCACGAAACACAAAGTGAAGCCTCTGCCACAGCGATGCCGGCTGCGGATTCATCGCCCAGGGAGGAAAGTCAAACTTTCATACTGAATATGTGTACTTTCCGAGACGAGTCCATCCTTTTTATGGCATTGTTCAAAAACAATAAAGTTTAACTTTGGCTGTGCAGGAGCACGAATTGTGGGTATATTTGCTCGCCTCTGTTTGTCCTCTTTTCTCTTCCTGGCAGCTTTAGTTCCTTCTATTCAATGCACCGGCCTCTCTCTCCTCTCCACACACCTATTAGATTTCATCTTAAGCTAAGGAAGTGGCTCTGAAAGGCAGGCTATTGACAGTTAATAAGCAGACCTCTGCAACTCCTGATTGATTTCTGTCCCCAACGGGACACCATAAGCAGCCGTGATGAAGATGGCCAAATTACTTAGAGTAGCTTAGAGAAGGGCTGTGGGAGATTTTTCTGAGGGATGCGAATTGAAATTCCCAGAGGGCCTGGATCGATAGTGTCACTGCAGGCGGCACAGGAGAAGGGGACTGTCTGATCAAACCTGAGCCGTGTTGGGCTCTGGCTTTACAGACGCTCTGCACTAAAGACTTGACTGAAAGAGTTGTGTGTGCTTGCTTTCCTAGGGGACACTTTTAGTCTTCTGTTTTTGAATGATGAAAGCAAAAACCCACACTTGCATACAAATTTCCATTGCCCATATCCATATGTGAAAGACAAGCTACAAAAACAGCCTGTTTCAAGTTCCCTCTTTTTGTGATGTCACAGAAACCAGTGCATGTACCTACCCTGTCTATTTGACCTGTATATGTTTAGCACTACAGTATGTACTAGGCTTGGCTATCTGTAGTGAGGGTTTAGAGAACTAACCGCAACCCTGTTCAGGATTAAGCAAATACAATAATGGATGGATGGATGCAGTACCGGTGCTAGGCATCTGGGTGCATTAAGCACAAATGCTTTGAGTGTCCCCATCCTGCCTCCTCTCTGCTGCACACCACTCTCCCCCTTGAAATCAAAGTCAATCGTGGGCGTGGCCATTGTTCGGCGGGCAGATGCACATGTGAAGAAACTATTTTTGCTCAAGATTTAGGCTCTCTCTGAATGAGGCCCCACGTGTTGTGTGTAGTCTGTGTATGCGGAGCGCTGGCCCTGGATGGATGGATGTTTAGCCTCATCCCCTTCTCACAACAGGTGGACTGTTGTTTGAATGAGGCATAATATAGGGCAACCAATCAAAACAGACCTTGCATTGAAATCTTGGGTTCAAGAATCCATCTGAGCAGAGTTTCCATTTTCTCCTCATGTCTGCATGGGTTTCCTCTAGGGTCTCCGGTTTCCTCCCACAGTCCAAAAACAGAGATCAGGTGAATTCTCTACTCTAAATGACCCTGGTGTGTGAATGAATGTGTATGAATGTATGTGTTTATGCTCAGATATGGTTGGGACTATGTTCTGAGTGATGCCCGTAGCGCTCGATGCAGTTCTCCAGGTGGGTGGTCGTTTCCAGTTGATGGTATGCCATGCACAATTAGCTGCCACTTCTCTACAGTGTGTGTGGCTGAGTTCTAAGTCTGTTGATTGTAAAGTGTTGTAGGGTATTAGAAAGTCACTCTATAAGTAACATTAATTTATTCATTATATATTAATCTTAAAATTGCAGTATCAAAAACAACCCGGTGTATTAAAGAGGCATAACATGAACCTGTAACTTAAAACCTGCTCTAGTTTTCCACTTAGTTTTATTATTCTATCACACAAAATGTTCCAGTAGTAGAGTTTGGCCATAAAACTTTGTGTAAACTCACACAAAATCAAGCCTAATTAACAAGAACTCTGCTTCTAATGAACAGTACAAGTGTAGTTTGAGTGGCTTAATCATTTTCCAGCATCTTCACTCAACATACGTCTGCTCACATCTTTCAGTAATTACATTCAAAAGTGATGTATATTCTTTCAACAGTACAGTAACTGAAGGATCCTTGAGAATGAAGGGTAGACTTTTCATTTAAGCGCCTGTATTGATTGATGCTGACAGATAGTTGCATTTGTGGATTAATTTCCTTCCCAGGATTCTTAGCAGACAAAGTCGGAAGCTCAGCAGCTGGAGAAAAAACAAGGAAATGTTTAAGCCCAACAGATTTTTGATTTATAACCCTTTGCCCTCTTTCCACTAACAAATTTGCCCCTTTTGCATTTGCTCTTCATCAAATACACTACCTTGCATGGTCTTTCTCCAACTTTTCTGGCCACTCACTAACATCTTTATGCCCCATCACACAAGCTGAGGTCCTCTGATTCTGGCGTTCTGGCTCTTCCTAGGTTCAGGCTTCCCATTGTGGATGGAAGGTATTTTAGTCTTGCTGCCCCAACTCTCTGGAACTCCTTACCTTCTGTTCTTCTCCTCTTTCCATCGCTAAGCTTATAACTGAGCTCTAGTAGAAATAAAAAGAACACTCCAAACTGCACACCTGAGCTCTTTAAACCTCTGGAATGTGAGCATGAGTAAGACCGTCCTCCACTGCAGCTGAATCAGTTTCCACCCCTCTCCAAAACTCTTCAGACTGGATTAGTTTATAAGGAGGATGCCTGTTTATAACATTTTATACATTTAATTAATGTTGAACATCTTGTGTCTGAATGGCATTAAAATAATTACTAGAGCAGAGAGTCTCTGTTCAGTTGTAGGGTTTTATGAACATGGTGGTCTGTCACGTGTGTATGATGACGATTCACCTGTAGCTGTAATTTTCATCACCCCTTTAATACAGTGGTAACCCTACTTACGAGCATCCCTGCTAACGAGTATTCCAGGTAACGAGTCGAGATCTCTGAATATTTTTGTTCCAGGTAACGAATAAAATTCCGAGTAACGAGTAGCCTAAATTAGTTCAAGTATGCCAACCGCTAGGGGCGCTGCGGTTGTAGCATCCCCTAGATGCTGGCGTAGAAGAAGAGGTCAGTCAATACCTTTGACCACTGTCCAGTGAAAGTGAAAGTGCTAGTGAAAGTGACACAAAGACAGCAAAAGGTAGTGAACAAGAAAGTTAGATACATTTTACTTTTACTTTTCATATGATAAGTGTAACCATGCCATACACGTACGCCCGTCCTCCTGTCCTCCTTAGCCACCAGCCTACACGAGCACCGTCGTTGTCTCGTTTATGTTTTAAAAACCCATATAAACACATTATTTAGCATATTAAAGTATACTGTATATTGGCCGGCTGACACGGATTAATCAGTTTTACATGTATTCTTATGGGGAAAATGCATCCAGCTAACGAGCAAACCATGCAACGACCTCAGCTCCTGCACGGATTAAACTTGTAAGTAGGGTTACCACTGTAATTCTGCATTAATTTTGTGTAATAAATCAGCATCTCATCTTTATTCATTTTGGTTTCTTTAACCACATAATACTCTCTCAGGTATTTGAAGTGACTCTTGAAAATCTTTCATATTTTTTGTTTTGTGATTTGTGAAGGTTTCTGTTGATTAAACGTGTTGATGAATAAATTTGGCTAATAGCAGCCAAAAATCTTTATTTTTCAACGTGAGATGACCTCTGACACGTAATCTGAGATTTGCTTATGGACAGGACTAAAATGAACATTTGAGCTGCACAGTAAATAGCCTAATTTCCTCAGGAAACAAGGAAGGAAACCTTGATGCATCCAGACATGAAATCACAGAGGAGCTCCTGTAAAATTAGCCCAAAACCTCCTGTAAATGTAGTCCAATTTGAATAGGGCTTAACTTGTTAATACATTTTTGCTATCTTGGGTTGATTTGCATACTTGCCTTTTTTGGTGTGTAGGATCTCTGGATTGGTTAACATGGCCAGAGGTCTTATCAAAAGTGATTTGTCTATTGGTGACCCTGTAAAATTCAATGGATAAAATTTTATTAAATTGCTACCAATTGCTACCACGGCCATTTACGGAGTTAATTTGGCCACCTGATTTCGGTTCAGGACTGTTGGCTTTGATGGTATGCTTATCTCTTATCTGTCATCAGAGTAATGATGACATTACTCTGCAAATTTAAATTAAAAGCTTGAATACTCATGCCTCCCTAGAATGCTCAAAATTTCATATTCTAATATTATTATACATAATACATATTCATATTTCTAAGTATTCACATTTTTTGAAATCCTGTTTTTGTGGGTTTTATGAGCTAGAAGCCCAATTTATGTGAAAATAAACAAATACTTGAAAACGTTTAAATTATGGGCCCTGAATATATAATCTATGAAAGTTTAACTTTTTGAATAGAATTATGTAAATTAATCAACTTTTCCATGATATTCTACTTTTTTGGAATGGGTTTTATATATTTATCCATCCATCATCACACCTACTTAATCCTTATCAGGGTCGTGATTAGTCCCTTACCCCCTCACTGGGCGCAGGGCAGGGCATTACACTATTAAACTAAGCCCAGGACAGGGCTCCAATCCATTGCTGGGTACACACACACAGATACAGACAATTTTGAGTACCTAATTTACATGACCTCCATGTTTTTGGACTGTGGGAGGAAACCAGAGACCCTGGAGGAAACCCACGGAAACACAGGGAGAACATGGAAACTCTGCTCAGATGGGGACTTGAAGCCAAAACCTCCGCAGTGAGAGGCGAACGTGCTAACCACAAAGCCACCGTGCCATATATATATATATATATATATATATTGTATAATATGGTATCCCTCTATATCCTTCTTGCACTTGATGTTTAGATTTTTCTTTGCAAACATCTGATGCTGACTTTTGTGGTGAAGGCGCCGGAAAGGTTTTCTTCTTTGGAGGGGGGCAATCATGACCTACAGGTTAGAGATGCAGAATTCAGTCCTCCTGAACTGGTTAGAAAAATCCATGGCTGAGGTGTGAGCAAGGCATCTAACCCCCAACTGCTCGACATGTGTTGCCTCAGTTGGCTGACCTACACCATTCCTGTTAACTACACCATGCCTTTTCTTAATTATATATCAGTTTGATGAATGGCTACCTGAAAGTACTTTGTCTTCTTGGAGCCTCCTCTTGCATTGTGGGCATCAGTTATTTTAGTTTTCAGAGGGCCAGACCGCTGCTTTGGAGCCCTTGACAACTGATCGTTGGCCCAAGGTTTGAACACATTTAGGTTTGAAGATTTGAAAAATTACATCACCTGAACCTGCCGTAGACTAATTAAGACATTGGTAAAAGTTTTTAGGATTTCGAATATCTGGGTGTGTCCAAACATTTATAAAGTGGTTCTTTTTTCATTCTAAAATGGTGCAAAACAAAAACAACCATCTCTATCTTAATGATTTTTGGAGAACGATTAACTATTCACAGTAGCAGAGCTTTTGACTAGGGTGCTCAAACTTTTGCATGTTACCCAAGCCACATCTTAGATGATTTTAATTGACTTTTTTATTAAAAGCTTGTTAATTAGATTTTGTTATAGAGAGTGTAGAATGCCAGGCTGGTGTGCTCCAGGTTTCAGGGTGCACACAGGTAGGAAAAGCTGGAATGTGACGTTGGAGTGATGTGGGTGTCCTTGGGGAGTTAACGCGGCCCATCCCAAGTCGTTTGTGAGTGAGACACATGGCTAATATGAACAGGGTGACACTCTGCTCTGCGGCTGTAAATCAATATTCAATTCAGCAGCCGTCTGGCCGTGAGGGGATCTGTGAGTGCCGGCACATGTTTCAGACCTCAGCGTGATGTATGTGTTGTTTTGACTTGTGTGTTAAAGTTGCCCCTCCCCCCTCTGTCCCTCCTGTTCTCTGATCAATTACAGCTCCTGTCCAGTCGATCACACCAGTAATAACACACATACACACACACACACACACACACACATTGTGCTCTTCAGTCACCTTTTTTTGCTTTGTCTTTACTTCTGTCATCTCTCTCTGTCTATTTCGTTCTCTCTTTCTCTCTCTATTTTTTGTCTTTCTCTCTCTCTTTATTTCTTTCTTTCTTTCTCTATTTCTTTCTCTTTCTTTCTCTTTATCTCTGTCTCTTTTTTCTCTCTGTCTTTCTTTCTCTCTCTTTATTTCTCACACTGTGTCTCTTTCTCTTTATCTCTCTGTCTCTTTTTTTTCTCTCAAATCAAATCAATATAGCTTTATTGGCATGAATTGGCCAAAGCATTACAATAAAGACATTTAGAATAATAATGAAATAAAGTTACAATTAAATAAAAATTAAAAGAAACATTACAAACGAAAGGGGAATATTTATGATTAAAAAAAACAATACTGAAAATTTAGTTGGGGTGGTGGAGTGGAGAGGGGGTTAGCTCTCGCTCTTTCTCTCGCTCTCTCTCTTTCTCGCTCTCTCTCTTTCTCGCTCTCTCTTTCTCTCTCTCTCGCTCTCTCTCGGTCTATTTCTCTCGTTCTTGCTCTCTCTCTCTCTCTCTCTCTCGCTCTCGCTCTCGCTCTCGCTCTCTCTCTGTTTGTGAACACAAGTGGAAAGAACTATTAAGAGATCACAGCACCGCTGGTTTTAGATGGAGGATACTGTATAAACAACCACTCCCCAAAAGAAGGGGAGACCTGCAGTGGAGGATCATTCATGGGGCTATAGCCACAAATATGCATCTTTCTCCTCTTGATCAGGGAGTCAGAGCTGGGTGCCCATTCTGTGACCAACACGAGACGGTTCAACACCTCTTCATAGACTGCTTACGCCTGAATAGACTGTTTGGGTTTTTGCACAAACTCTGTACAGGACTGGGAGAGAAGGTCACATTTGGTATCTTTATACTTTGGTTTAGACACACTGCTTGACAGCGGGCTAAGTGCTGCCTGATGTATTTTGTGCTTGGTCAGGCTAAATTGACCATATGGCTAACCAGAAGAAGTAAAATTAGAGGGATGGGGCTCACTGATTCATGCACTGATTAAGTTTTTTACCATCACAACTGGATCTGAGTGGACTTTGCTTACTAAAGCTCAGTAAATGATTTAATGGCTTTTGAAAATGTGTGGCGTGTTAACAAAGTACGGTGTTGTCAATGGGGAACTTGAGATGTGCATCTAATGGGTTTTACTTTTTTATATTAATGTATATTTGTGATTGTTGGTAAAAGATTGGGTAAATAAAGAATTGTAACTCTCTCTCTTTCTCTCAGCTCTAACTCAGTATAAATGCTATTACTGTAACAGATGTAGGTCCTGCAGGTCACGTCTGATGTCTGTCTAAAAGCTTTAAGAAAGACACTTTTAGTTTTGTCAGGTTATCAGATTTCTGCCTAGTCACTTTGCATGTGTGTGCATTTAGGCCAAACCTAAATATGAGGTTTTTAATGGTCCTAACAACAAATCATTGGTCAGAATATTAGCAAGAAGTAAGAAAATGCCATCTGAGCCTGTTTGTCACATAACTAGTACAGTATATTCAGTGCAGTAAGTCAGAACAATAACTTTGCATCAAATTCTGATTGTACAGTTCAAATGGTACTTTGACGTCCATCCATATGACGGATGCTTATACAATTATAAGAAAATCGACATAAATACACAAGTTGTTTTTAAGAGGATTAACAAACTTATCTGACTCTGTGCCTCCAGTATCTCCGTTGCCAAAGCGAGCCCTCCTTGCCCCTGTCCTTGGGGCCTTTGCTAATTTTCACTGTCCACTCTGAACAACATAAACAGCACAAATGAGCAAGGGAAAACAACAACTTTTCTATAATTAAACATCAAGGCTGCGGAAAAGCGTTAATCCTCGCGACTCAGCCAATTCTACCCTTCCAAAAGCATTTACACTTTCATTAAAGAGATTAGTCAAGCAGAACAGAGGCATTTAGGGCGCCTGCATCAACGGTGGAAGGGGGGACCTGTGGCTGCAGGGACTCTTCCCTCAGCTCCTGTGTAATTAGGGCACTAGCAGGGGGTGCATGAATATATATCCATACATTAACCATCGAGGGCCTTCATGTGTATGCAAACTGGCTTTACTGAATCTCTGTACCATCAAAAATATGGTGGCATGTTCTTTTGTCATGGCTGCAGCAAATATGCATCAATATGTGAAGGTTTCCAAATTGAATACAAAAGTCTGCATGGTAGCACCACAATGAAAAATACAGAATATTAAGCCAAACATGATGGTTTTGATTGTTTTACTTGGTTTCCATCAAGTAATATGACTTCGTTTCCAGTAGAAACAATCTTTTTTTCTGGAGATCACCTTTAGATCCCATTTGAAAACACTTTGATGAGTCTAGAATCAATCACAAGGCACCCATTAAGGCACCTTGCCACCTCATTAAGAGCTCTCTCTGGACGGGTAAGATGGCACTCTCTCCCCAGCACTACTAAGGCTGGCTCAGGCATCTGCCAGGTGATCCATCAGGACCAGGGTCTTGCGCTTTCCTCTGAGTGCATTGACTGGCTCGTGGCAATGTATTAGCAGCAGTTGGAAAAGAGGTGGAGCTTGACTTCACATGTATCTGAGGAGGCCTGTGTTAGTCTGCACCTTTTTAGAATCAGATACATTACAAGTATTGGGAAGAGACAATGAATGGACGGGTCGATTGTCTACCAACACACTGGATGGATAAAATCTTATTTGGGATGTATAATAAAAAGAACCAGATCACCAGTTGGAGATAAGAGGTAGAGGATGACCAGCAGCCAGATGGATGGATA
This sequence comes from Crenuchus spilurus, assembly GCA_036984385.1. Classification (NCBI taxonomy): domain Eukaryota; kingdom Metazoa; phylum Chordata; class Actinopteri; order Characiformes; family Crenuchidae; genus Crenuchus; species Crenuchus spilurus. The sequence goes on from BRDA01050875.1 coordinate 27,282, forward strand.
CAATAAGGAATCATGAAAGCCTGAAAACCCAAACAGAAGACTGAGAAGTACTATTTATATGGTATCCAGGAGTCAGAATCCACTTGACAGCACTTAATAAGATTGAGTAGGACTTAGTAAAGCCAGTATTAGGCAGAAATGTAATGAACTTTTGTGGAACCTCAGCCTCGAGATGTAGGAGATACCGAGTTCTTTAATCAAAAGCTACTTTCTCATTTCAAACCTTATTCTTCAGTTATATTTTTGCTCAATGCCAGTCAGTCTACTTGGATGGTTCAGAGTAAAGTGTGATGTAGATAAAAAAAGAAGTCATGGCCATGTCAGCCATATGTACTCCCTAGATTGGAAATGTCACATTTAAGCAAAAATAAATTGAATTTGTGCCACTTCAACCCTATAATGTGAATGTAGCCTAATGTTCAGATGCTCCTGAAGAATCTGTTCAGCTGGATGGGGCTTGGAGATAAGCTCAGCACAGCTGGCAGATCTCCAGCAGAGGGGTTTTGGAGCACCATGCATACGTATTTCTGAAAGATAAAACAGAAATGGAGAACTGCAAGAGTGAAGAACGAGATGTTTTTCAGAACAGTGGGGTGAGATGAGGAGATGAGGATTGTCCTGCAGCTTTAATTGAAATAAGTGAAAGTGAGTAGAGACGAGGGGGCTGAAATGTGTGGTGGAGAGTATAAAAAAAAACAGAGAAGCTGAAGTGCTGATGGAATATTTCAAGCAGCGGAGCGAGGTGAAGCTTTTGTGCCTGAAAGCAGTAAAGTATTCAGAAGTGAAGAGCCCAGTTTTGAATCGATACACTCATTCCCTGGCACCGATGGCCCTTCTGCAGAACCAATTCAAGATGCTTATTTTACTCATTTATTCATTCCTTTATTAAAATCAATAAGCTCCGTCATAATCAGCCTTCAACTTAGAGTATTCCATACTGCTCTGAAAAAGAGGCCATATTTATTTGGGTGTATATATGTTTTGTCCATTTAGGCCTATTCAGTTTGGTCTTTGATTACATGGGGTCCTTGGGTAATCTTGTCTTCCACAGGACATTCTTGGTTTTTTAAAGATGTCCCAGATGCCAAATTTAAGCTTGTGGATAAATGTTGGGAAACATTTTTGGACAAAATGATAAACAACTAAAACACTAGGATAGTAATCCAACATTAGATTTTTGGTCAAATATTTAGCAAATTTGTCCAAAATGCATTTTTCCATCCATCTATCCATTATCCCACCCACTTAATCCTTATCAGGGTAGCATGTAATCCCCTACCCCCTCACTGGGCACAGGGCAGGGCATTACACAATCCCAACAAAGTCCTGGACAGGGCACCAATCCATCCTGAGTGCACACACAGACAATCTAACCTCCATGTTTTTGGCCTGGGGGTGAAAACTGGAGACATGGGGAAAACACAAAATGTATTTCTTTATTTATTTATCTATAATTTATTTATTTTGCTCAAAAACTTGAGCTGATTGGTCAGAAATGGTCATTATTAAAAGGCATGGTTTTGACTGAAAAACTCTTAAAATGTAAGGAAAATGTTCCCAAATGAGATTTTAAATCAACTTTTTTTTTTTTTTTTTTTTTTTGCAAATTCTTCTAACAAAGCACTTTTAGGGTATCTAAAAATTTCAGCTATTGGATCAATGTTTCTAAACATTTTTGGACCAAATTTCAAATGGGTTCAAAAATGTAGCATTTTTGTATTGTTTTTTGTTTTGTTTTTGTTTTCTTTATTTTATTTTTTTTTTGCAAAATAGAAATTTTGATTAATGTGTCATTTTTTGACACATTATTAAATGGCTTGATTTTTGAAGGACAAACACTTAATTCATAAGGAAAATGATCCCATCATGACTGGGGTTTTTCTTCCTCGTTTTTGAGAAGACTACAGGCTGAATTACCTACTGTTTTTAGTTAGCCCAGAGCTAGATGTCATCTTGCATTGGAAAATAATTAATTTTGGACACTGCTATTAGCTATATTTATTCTTTTAACCACTAAAAACCATCACAAACTAAAATATTAAAGCTTTTGAACAGTCTCTTAATCTACTTAGTCTGGATGTAAAATCTTCCACACATCTAATGAGACTGTACCACATCTTCCCAACCTATGAATCCCATCACACACCCCGCAGGTATATATACCGTTCATTCTTGTGCAGCGCCATCTGTAGGAGCCTGACATTACTACCACCTTAAACATGCAAAGTGACTACATTTTTGTCCAGTTAAATTGCACAAAAAATGTAAACAAGGGATAGTAATTTTAAATAAAACTAGTAAACAAGGGATAATTGAAAATACAACCAGTTGGTGGTGTTATATTAAGATTACAAAACTACACCAAAATACTGATTTTTATACCTGCAATGTACAGACAACTATCAGGGAATACACAACACCAACCTATTGACTCCACCACTTATAGGCTGCCAAGGCACTCAATAAACATTTAAGGGTGTTTTCACAAACCCAGAACTGCCTGTTTGAGAGCTGTTTCTGAGTCTGGAAGTGGTTCAGAGGACTGATCTCTGGCCCTCCTGAAATCAGTGGTGTGGAGTTCACATCCAATGAACTCTGGTGCAGTCCACTGTGAATGTGGAAGCTTTTCACTCTCCGGATCAGGAAGGGCTGTGTGATTGGTTCATTTTGTAACTTAAATGCTTTGACTTGTCACTTTACATCCCTTTGTCAAGTTTCCTGATGGCAGGTGTGGATGTTGTTGACAGCAGAGCTCCAGAGGAGATGAAATGACTCACAGAGACGGAGTGAAAAAGACCTACATTTTCTAAATTAAAAACTCAACTGTTTCAGCATATAAACAGTCAGCTTCATCTCAAAGGCTTGAACAGTTAATCAGTGTTGAGCTAAAGAGAAAAAGTCAATCTGCAGTGTTTGAATTTCATGATTCACTAATTGGTTGGATCTAGAAAGCACCATTTACTGTTTATGTTCAAGAAAAATCATGAAAAAACAGTAAACGAATATAATATATTCATAATAATATAATATAAAATAATGTAAAAATGAATATAGAGCCTAACATTTTGCAAAGTAGATGCCGAAAAATGATTTATTGACCTTTGCAATTGAGCAATGGACCAGAATCATCAGACCAATTAAGATTCAGATTCTAAATCTACACTACACTGCATTTACAGTTTTGGAATTCTGCTAAAATGATGCTATAAACATTCTAGCTAATTGTTTATGTAGCTATGTAGCTAATTTCCAAACTTCAGCCTCAAGGCTTTCAGGAACATCACACACAGTCCACAGACACTACAACATTCTGGGTTCATTGATGTAAAATGTAATCACTAAGCTAATTTTTCCGTCCATTCAAGCATAATGAGAATGCAACACTAAAGTACTTGTGGATGCTCTCAAAACAATGTTTCACAGTCAATGGCTCTTGCACAAACTGCCATTTCTCTGCCCTGTCTTCTGCAGAGCTGCTATTGTCCTAATGGGCAGACCGGTGTCACTGTGCAGTGGCCATAAAACAAGCAGTGTCCTTTGCAGAAAGTGTATTATCGATCCTTGTGGTACTATGGACACTCAATCTCCTTGAAATTTACTCGTATAAAAGCTGAGCAGCACTTCAATTCTTTCAGTAAGGACCAGTGAAGGAGAACATCTTTTAACACTTTGTTTAATAAACACTGTTACTGAGCGTGCACAAGCAAACACTCTCTTCTAAAGCAAAAGAGTAACCTCTCTAATGTCCATGAAGGTTTTTTACTAGATTTTTGAGCATTCAGTGATGAGTGTTTGTCCCAGAAGTTTTGGATGGAGCATCTTCATTCTCAATGCTGGGGGGCTTTATACCCGTCTAGCCCACACCTGGCATTAGGCTTGGTGCCATGCTTAGTCATATTCTATTGGCAGTATTTCTCTACAGGGACTAGACAAACTGTATGTATAGCTGAATGCATTACATTAGAAGGGATGTCCACAAACATTTGGACATGTAGTGTATATATGTATACACTGTTGAGTATAGCAAGAAGTGTCTGCAGTATAAAGGGCCTAGTGAAGTATCATAATGGTATCTGATTACATGGGACAGTGTGAATGCCCTGTGAGACCTATGTGGAGCAGGAGCTCTGCTTAGAATTAAGGTAACTTAGGGTGACCAGATCCGAGATGACAAAAAAGAGGACACCTTAGCAGGGTTTTTTTTGTGCTTGAACATAAATTGTATTGTTATTATTATTAATTATTAATAAATATTGGCAAATTCTTAATTATATTTTATTAATAATTACTAGTTACTATTAATATAATATTAATAACTGTTTTTTTTTATGAATAAAAAAATAAAAAAATATATTAATCAATAAAATATTAACACATTATTACATATTATTAAATATAATAAACTATTAAAAGCATGTAGCATAAAATTATCACCCAAACCTTTTCAGTCAACTTCACTCCAGCTCATTATCACCAGTGTTACACATGTGTTTGGACTGTATAGTCAATAAACCTCTTTTACACAGAATTATACCTCATTTGTGAGCAAAAATAAGTGAAATTCTGAATTATTTTGATAACTTAGAGGCATGTAAATAGATGGCTTATCACAGACTAGTAGACACACGCACTCGGACACAAATGTTAAAGTTTTTTAATTTTATTATGAAACCTCTGATATTAAAATATGTCTAGCTGACGTGACACAGACAGAACAAACGTTCCACATGTAAACAACATACAGGTGAAAACGTATGCTGTTTAAGAAAGAGACAGGAGCAATGGCCAATCACACGTTAGCAAGAAACAGCAGAGCCAATTGGTGATCTTGTAGGCGGCCTAAAGAAAAACCGTCTTGGATTTCTGCTGGGTCCTAATGCAGAAAGGCTAAGGCTACATTTAATATAGCGTAACATCTCACTCAAGCGAACTGAACAGAATAGTGGGAGGGCGAGACTAGTGTGTGAACAAAATGCTTCTCAATTAAAACAAAATCCTGGATGTTTGTGAAATTCCACCTGGACATGTTTTTTTTAAAAAGAGGACATGCCTAGGTAAAAGAGGACGTCTGGTCACCCTAGCTAACTAAGCTTGTGTCTGATCCATTTGGACTACCACAACACACCAACACCACATCAGGGTCACTGCAGTGCTGAGAATGACGAAAGGAGGCTGATAAAGTGCACAGAGAAACAGATGAGTTACAGTCTGTAATTGTAGAACTACAAAGTGCACCTGTATGCTCAGTGAAGCTCAAATGGGCAATGAATGGTATGTGTACCTAATGTTTTGGCCAGTGTTTTATACATGGTTTGTACATGACCTAGAAATGAAGGAATTTCTGGTAATGATGAGGCCACTTAATGAGACTTTTATGGTAAATGTGAATGTGCAGAAGTGTAGAAAGACTGAAAGCATGTGTGCTGTTGTCTTCTGCTTTATTGATGCTCGTTTTATGTGTTTATTCATTAATGATTAGCTGTGATTGTGCCTTCAGGCTGGCCAGTGGTGGACCTGAGGTACAGCAGAGAGAATCAATGCAGGACGTGTCGAGAGAAAGCGTAGATAGATGCACGTCCACACAAGCTTATCCAAGGCCTACCTTGCTGTTTCTCTTTCTTCCACCTTGACCCTGCTGGTCAGAAGCTCACTGGGAGAAACGGCAGAAAATATTAGAGAGTCAGCGGCAGTTTAGACAGCACTCCTCACCGTGACTGGGTGGAAGAAGCAGTCGACCTGTAAAGCAAAAGAAAAACAGAGGCCAACAACAGCAGTGATGCTGCATCAGTATGCAACATGTAAGCATGCAGAGATGAACACAATGATTTGACACACTCGCTCAGCCTTAACATGGGTACAGGCATTAGACATGTTTACAGCCTAATAATCTGCTAATAATCTGAGTACTGGCTCAATCTGATTAGAGTATGTGTCTATCGGAGTATTCCGATTTATATCCGATTGAACGAGGTGGATAATCCTTTAAATAATCCATTAAATAGAAGAATAATAGCCGTTTACACACTGTATCTGATTACATTACCAATCAGAAACATAACGTACATTATGTTCATGTGCATGTGTGCAACAGCACAAGTTTACAGAATTGAACACAGCGTCTGGAGCCGGTCTGTAGAAGTCTGAAGAAGACGTATGGCCAAGTATATGTGTGCTAGCAGGCAGATGTAGGGATGTTTAGCATGTGGTTAGCATGTTTCACTCTCAGCACTGAGATCCTGAGTTCAAGTCCCAATCTGAGTGGAGTATCCATGTTCTCCCCGCTGCGTGGGTTTCTTTCAGGGACTCCGGTTTCCTCCCACAGTCCAAAAACAAGGAGGTTAGGCTAACTCTGAATTGTCCTGCTATGTGTGTGCACCCAGTGATGGACTGGCGCTCTGTCCTGGGTTTGGCTAGGATAGTCTGTAATGCCCTGCCCTGCGCCCAGTGAAAGGGTAAGGGACTCACCGTGACCCTGAACAGGATTAAACAAGTAAGATAATGGATGGATTAATAATAATAATAATAATAATAAACAAAATTATTATCCATTCATCTATTATCACAGCTGCTTAATCCTTATCAGGGTCACGGTTAGTCCCCTACCCCCTCACTGGGCGCAGGGCATTACACTATTCAACTAAGCCCAGGACAGGGTGCCAATCCATCACTGGGTGACACACACACACACACAAGTACCTACGGACAATTTTATATTACCCAATTCACTTGACCTTCATGTTTTTGTACTGTGGGGGGAAATAAATTAATAATAATAATAATAATAATAATAATAATATTTATTATTATTGTATTATTATTTAATTGTATTATTAAAATGATTTGTTGAAAACCTGATATTCATAGGATACTTTTACACCAAATGCCAAACAAACATATTTCTCAAATTGAACAAAACATAAATAAGCAGTAAACAAACACTCAAAGGCATCTCTCTTTCGGCCATTTGTTTCTCTTGACACAGTAACGTGTATACCAAATGGTGCTTTGAGCTTGTGTAGACTAGGGTGGAGCTTATTTTTTAACTTGTTGAGAAAATTGGTCTTACCCTCTTATATTGTTTCACTATTACATAAAACCATAATCTTAACATATTAGGGCTTTTCGTTCACATTTACTGGAAGCTCAATCGGACTAACGTTTTATAGTTGTAGTTAAATGCTACATCAAATGGCATAGAACTATGGAAAGATCGAAACCTCCTCTCTCTCTTCCATTAGCATGCTCCAATCTCAAACATGGTAATTATGACTTTTTGGACACTATTTGTTGATTTTTAATAACTCAGCCAATGACCAGCGTATTTAATAATGTGTTAAACTGTCCAACTTTTATGTTGAAAATGGTGCTTTGCAAAGTTTGGCAATTTCATCATAACTGTGCATTTATAGGCAAGTTGTGAAGTAAACACAATGGCACAAGATCAAAATGACAAATATATCTGCTGGGATCGACTGTAACCGAGTTAAAAGGTTCAGAACTCCCATCAGTTCACATGGCACTGGGATTATTTATGCACCAGCATCTAGAACTAAATAAAATGGTTCAAGAAACATCAGATGTTGCAGTGCAGGAGATTTCCCTATTTTGGAATAAAGTTAGAATTCCCATAAGAGACCAACAGCACTGGCAAAAAAATGGAAAAAATCTTTGAACAGTGGAGATTTCTGATGAAATACAAAGGGCGGCAGTCAGAAGCAAAATAAAAAGGAAGCATTGCAGCACTTACTGTTGTTCTATTATTAAAGGTTGTATTAAACTAAGTGTTATGCTTCGGTAATTTTTAAAAAGTTATTTTTAACTTATGACATTTCTAAAACAAGGTTTAATATTTCACACTCAGTTCAGTAAAGTTATGATCAAACTTTGAGCTCTTTGATTCACTTCTAAATATTATCATAGGACTCTCAAATTTTACCATTTTTTTATTTATTAAAGCAACTTTTTGAGGGGTAAGACCTTAGAAAATCTAAAATTTTCTAAAATTAATTTAAACTAATTACGCCCTAGTGTAGACACTTATTACAGTCCCGTTTACTGGACAGATGTGTGCATTTATAAGTGTAACAGATTTGTAAGAAAATCTGCAACAGTGATGTAAAAAAATTTAAGTTTTACTAAACAAGTCATTTCAAAAATCCAATTGTTTTGTTTGTTCTCATTTCAGTGTATTGGAGACATTAAGCTGCATAAATGTCATTTAAAATGAGATCTTTTGAACAGAGGTGTAGAACATATTGGCCTCTACATTCAGCAAAGCAATGTACTTTCACAAAGTGGAATTTGACCACCAAACCATCCATGCAAACACAGTAGGGGACTATCTATGGACCCTGGGAAGCACTTGGTAGTTAGGTGCCTTGCTCAAGGGCACATTGGTTGTGTCCAGCCAGGGGACCGAACAAGACCAGATCCCAAACCATCCCAAAGTCTCTGACCAGGAATTAAACCTGGGCCATGGTGTGGAAAGCACCAAATCCAAACCACTAGTAACTGGGTAGCAATTGTAACAGTGGTCAAGGTCTGGAATATATGAGTTTGGAAGCCTCAGTTACCATAGCCAATGTGTTGGATGCTGGACAAAACTATGCAAGCATAGTAGAATGGTCCCAGCTAGCAGTGGTAAGTACCTATTGTTTGTAGCCTTTTAACCCTTTGGAGTTGGTGAACCCGCCAGCGCAAACAAAACTGAAGTTCAGCTTAAACATTTATATAATTTACGAAATTTTATGCTAGGAACAAAAATGAAACATACCCCAGAAACTTTAAATTTTCTACTTATCACATTATATATATATATATATATATATATATCTTGAATATAATTGTAGATATTTGTGAGAGGAGCATAAATAAGCAGAGACACGTCTGTGAGAGTGACTGCATATAGCTGCACATATTTTCCTGCCAAAAGACGTGCTGTCAATCATATGAAAATGACATGATCATTCTGGACATTCCAATGATTGGATTACCAACCTTGGAATGTGTGGTATTTTAACCTAATGAAGACCACTCACCTGAGTGTTTCACACACATCTCATAAAAATTCACTGTAGGGTTAGTGGCTGAGGAAAACTGAGTGTCACCTCACATTTGTTAAGTTTTAGAAATAAAACCACATACAATTTCTAAACACTTTAATGACCAGTGTGTAGCCAAAACTTCTGTGGACCAATATTAGCCATAAGGTTTGTTTGTTTGTACACAAGTGCCCATAAACATTTTATATAACTACATTAACATTTATAAAGACTTATAGAACAAAGGTTTATAAACTAAGGACTTCAAGATACTTTACAATGCTTAACAGATCAGAATGGCATGGAGCATAGAATTTACTTAGAAATTGTGACAATTGTACAAAAAGCCCAAAAAACTACTTTGTTGGACTGCAATGCCCCATGGGAAACTGGTAACACATTGGGTTTTTTAATCTCCTGTTGAAAAAGTAAAGCAACACAAATACATCTGTGGATTCAGCACCTGAGAAGATAAACAGCTGTGAACTCAAGTAAACTGGTGAGATTAATGGAGGGCTTAGTAACCACAAGGCTGGCAACCATCCAAGCACCACCACATTTGTGGAAAACAAAGAAGCAACATAATCTATCATTTTTTAGATAAAATACATTTTCTTGATCATTTACTTTGATTATGAATTTGTCAGGAAGCATTATCCACCCGATAGGAAGCTTTATTAGTGCCTCATCCATTGTGTTTGTCGTTCATCTACTCTACTGTAGACTACTGTAGGCATCTACTCATCATTTACGAGGGTGAGTCAAAAAATGTACTTATATTAAAACTTCTATTGGCTGCAATGTCTTAACACTGTACTAGGTTGCTGTCTCCATAATAACTGATGTGCAGGTTTGTAAATGTTACATTTATGATCTACATGAAGATCTAAAACTCAAACAAAATGTAAAGGACTGTTATCCAAAGCTGTTGTATGAAAATGCACATCCACTGTGCTGTTGACACTCTCCAAAAAAGTGTTAAAACCTCCTTGTAGTCCTGATTTTGCCCCATGAGGCTATCACCTGTTTGGTCCCCTCAAAGAAGCCATAAGAGGATGAAGATTCACATCTGATGAAGAGCTGGTTGACAAATGGACAAAGTATAGAAGATTATGTTCAAAATAATGTATTTTTATTTTCTGAAAACTGATTAAAATGAATTCTAGAGCCAGAGTGGGGATCATTTTTGACTCGCTCTCATACAAAGATCAAGTTTGCCCATTTTGATCAAAGTTGATCAACTTACGTTGTATAAATGTAATTTGCTCAAATTGTTACATAAGTATAAATAGGCAATTATTCTTAAATAATATACCAAAAGTAAACTATTGTTCATCTTCAAAGGGTTCGTTCTACACCAGCTAACAGTGATAAATGAGCCTAAGATTGTAGAAGAAGATCAAATGCAGAATAAATAAGTGTTGTCTAGATAACAACATAAGGCTACAGTGAGTGAAAACAAATCACATCAGTACAGAATATAAATGGCATGTAAATGTACTGCATGTCATAAGGAACTGAGCGGGCTCTGGGCCACAGGTGGCACTTCTCCAATGGCTAAGGAAAGGAATGGCCCGTGCTAATCTGTACTGATCTGTTTGCGTTGACTGCCAGTGCTGAGGATGGATTGCACACTCTTGGCTATGACAAGGATAATGGACGTCTATCAATCAGTCATCATAGCTACTGGTTAACGTGAGTGGCAGCTGAAATGGGTCTCTGCCTGCCGGACCTTGAAGTGCCCTGGAATCATGTCAGTTTCAGTGCCGCATGTTTGTAAGCAGGTCAAAACACAAGATGCTCTTAATGGCCAGTTGGTATAAAAGATGCTTTTACCTGGGCTGAGGTATGTTCTGTAGGTTCGAGAAGAAGAGAAATCAATTGCTTGGGTTTGTCCAGCAGTTCAATGTCTGAAATTAAGGTATAATCCAGCATTCTTCAACGTGCATCTGTGATGTACACTCCCAACAATAATAAAAATGAAGTATTATGTAGTTAGAAAAGAAGAGAAATGTTCATTCATCAGTCAGATCACATCCTTTGCCCAGGATCATGTGGCATATTGACTCCGTGGCCAAGCTCATTCCAGACCAGGAGTGGTCATAATATTCTGTATATAAAATGATCCAATATGACATACAGTGAGGAAAATAAGTATCTGAACACCCTGCAAATTTGCAAGTTCTCCCACTTAGAAATCACAGAGGGGTCTGAAATGTTCATTTTAGGTGCATGTCCACTGTGAGAGACATAATCTAAAAGAAAAAATCCAGAAATCACAATGTATGATTTTTTAATCATTTATTTGTGTGTTACTGC
>BRDA01050877.1:0-30723 GCA_036984385.1 Crenuchus spilurus
GTCTTGGGATGTCTTAAGACATGTCTAAAGACACATTATAAAGATGTCTTAAGACATCTTGAGGCATGTCTCCAGAAATTAAGACGTGTCTTTAAAACGCAAATCTTCTTCAGATCTTACTTTCTCATTTAATTTCATCTTTTATTTAGTGCAAAAAATCCTGCAATGTGCAATCAATGTGCGCATGTGAGTCTTTTCAGGGACAGATTGGTTCACATTACAGATACAGCACACTTGCATTTGTGAATGTGAACTGTCAATATAGTTAAATCTGATCTGAGTAAAAAAAAATACAATATTTGGATTTGAGCAATATAATGGTTTCTAGTGTGAACATAGCCCTAGTGGCAGGTGGCAGAATCTTGCTTGTAACTCCAAGCTTGGCTCACAACATAAAGCAAAAAAACTACTGAAAATGTGTAAGTTGAGTCACTCGTAAGTCAAGGTTCTGTATATGAAATGCTGCTGAAAGCAATTTAAATGTTCAGTAATTCTAACAATATATCCAACCCAAAAAAACAGAAGTCAGACAAAAAGAATTTGTGTTAATAGCACTATTTTTTTAATCGCGTTAAATTGATATTGTGTTAATTCGTTATTATCGCATTAACTTTGACAGCCCTAAAATAAATAAATAAAGTGTGATATTTGTCCTTTAACCCACCTAAGCCAAACCAAAGTGTTTAAAAGTCAGAGCTTTTGTAATAATAATAATAATAATAATAATAATATCACCATTGTAGCATTAAGACTACAAAATGTGGAATATTGAAAGACTTGAAAATATGTACCACTGTGCTCTTAAAACAAAACATTGCTCCACAAAGTTCATTCACAGATTGATGAGGAGACTCACTGCTGTTGTGATCATAGACTGACTGTGATGAATATGAGCCCCCTGCTTTTTAACATTGTATACAGATTTCATACAATGTCTTATACATAAACTAAATGAATTTGGATCCAATCAGCTGTTGAGGAAGAACAGAAAGTAATGTGATACTCATGTCATAAAGGCATTATTGTGATTAGAGGCGCTGTGTGCCCTCTAGCGGCCAATAGTTGCTATTTCTCCTACAGTGTAAACAGCGTCACTAGATGTCAGCAGAGACCTGTCATTTGTGGCTCGTTGTCTGTGGGTGTCCTCACAGGACGAAGCAATGCTTTTGATAATACCTTGACCTAAATTGTTTTTAGTAAACATAAAAAGTAACAAAACGGTTCAAACTTATTACAAATCCAGTCATAAGCTAAATTAACAGGGAATACATAGATGATTGACAACTGATATTGATGAATGGTATTCATTTTCAGATACATACATTTCCACACTGAGTTGTTGACATTTGTTCATTCACAAAGCATAGACTGATTTGGCAAAAATAAACAAATACATCAATAAATGCAATCATTCATTCATTAAAATAAAATTATTATATTTTATATTTACTTGCATTGATAAGACTGTCTAAGATTAATAAAGACCTGGACATGATTTGTGAGAAGATTTTTGCCTGTACTTTTTACCTAAACATTTGGGCTATTTGAATGGCTGTTGAGTTCTAGCATCTGTTAGCATCATTAGCCTCAAAGCTCCAGTTTTGAACTAAATTTTTTTTAACTTGGGCTTCAAACACATCTTTCCAGATTGATTACTTTTACAGTAAGTGGAAAATTGTGTAGCTTTGACATTACCAATCGCACAAATGAAGAGAAAAACATGAAGTCTTCATATTGTACAGTGCAGCTAGCATATGGCTAATGGCTAATAACAGTTATTTTTATATCTTTAAGATTTTCATCAACTTCAGTTTGCACAACACCACCATGAATCAAGATCAGAAATTAGGACGTCCATGATGCCTCATACTGTGTTTCTTTTAGTTCTGGAATTGTAGCATTGAGTGCCTCAATGTGCTTTGAGGAGAACACTAGCACCACACTTGGGTATGTGACCATGTCTGGTCATATACAACAATTGGCTACTTAGCCTATCATTAGCTTATCATTATGATCTGCCATATTCTCAAACATGAAATCCACCAGTAGGTGTCTGTAGCTGTCTTTACAAGAAGTGGTTGTTAACTCAATATTTACTTAATTACATGTATTTTTGTGGAGTTGTACTTGGGTATTTCCAAATGGTAGATATATATGATCAACCTTTATTGTCCCGAAGGGAATTTGTCTTGTACACAAGGAAGCCACATCAAATACAACATGCAAATCAACAAACAACAATATATAATATTCATCTATCATCTACAGCACTACAACTTCCCTGATGAGCTCATATTGTTAATATTGTTACTTAAGCTCAGTTTTATTTTATGAACATTTTACTCAGATACATTTTAGTCTTTAGTGGTTCACCAAAAAATCAAAATGTACATAATTTTACCCACATATATCAGTCAATATGTCCAATGTTTTCTTCTTTAGTGTTGGAGCTTCAGGGCTATAATCAAATGTGTCAAAAGTATTGACACTCATTACTCAGGTAGAAGTATAGATACTAGGGTTTAAAAAGACTTTTATAGAAGTTGAAGTATCAACTTAAGCTTTTTACTCAAGTAAAAGTACAAAAGTTCTGGTTTCACAACTACTTAAAGTATAAAAGTAAAAGTAATGTAAGGTAAACAAATGCCAAAACTTAGGCTGTGCCACAGGAGCATATAGTGCACCACCCCACCCCCCACCCCCAAAATACATTTTATCTTAAAGCCGTAATGACTATAATGTTATATTAAAATGGTAATGTTGACATTTTTGGGGATGTACTGGCAACCTGTTTCAGCTGCTTATATGCCCCTTAAAAATGAAAACATTTTAGTCATTTTAAATATATTAGTGATCATATATGTGTAGTACTGAGCTTACTGGAGAGTAAGTAAGACACATGACGTTCAGGTGTGATGGATTGCTGACCAATAGGTTATAAGAATGGTATGTTTATACTTATCATCCAACCACAGTCACATTCACTCTTTCTGGATGGCTCAGTTTATCTGGAGAGGATGTTTTTTAAATGATGACAAACCAAAATGAAATACGTAGAAATAACGAGGCTGTTTTTAAGTAGAAAGTACAGATAAGTAAGTAGAAGTAAAATGTCGCCTGAAAATAATTACTCCAGTAAAGTATAGATAACCAAAATTATTTATAATAAGTATTTATAAGTATTTGTACTTAGTTACTTGACACCTCTGGTGTTTAGGTTACACTGCCCTGTCTTTGCTGGGTCTATACATCAGATGCAACCAGTATTAACCAGAAATTAAGTATTTGAGGACTGATCTCTGTTATTCACTAAAATACACGGTCATATCAGAATATTATGGTCACTCCGGTTTGGAATGATCTCACTGTTGCCATGTGACAGGGTTTGCTGTATGTATAAATAAGTGAACACACCAGTCATCATGGGCAAAGGACACAATTCAACTGATGTCCAAAAGGGCATAATGAAAGGGTGGTGAAGCATGGTGGTGGCAGCATTTTAGAAACCACTTGATGTAGTGTACTTGTACACTGAGTGCCTCCCAACTACAAAACATTGGTGTCCCATTGGCCAATGATGCCAGAGGGGAACAACGACTCCGACGAGTGGTACAGAGCCACAGTGGACCAGTTAACCTCTAATGAACACAATAGCAACAAGGAAATTGTCAGGGATCACCAGTGAGTGAACTTTCAGAGCAGAGGTAGGTGGTCATAATGTTGTAATATGTGCTTGGTGGCACACGTATATAAAGTGGAGCTGTCAGGTGCTGAACGTTAGAGTATCTGTAATAGACTCACTCAATCAGCAGATTTATTACTAAGTGCTCATTCATATGGTTGGGTTGGAGAGTCTTTGTTCACTGATCAGACTCTGCAGCTCACTTTTCTTTTTTTTCTGCAGGAGGTCATCTCTTCATCATTAGCAGGGTGGAGAGAGGGCTGGCTCTATCGGAGGGCTCGCGGATGTGTGTCCAGTCTGCTCCGCTTTCCCACGCGCTGCTGCTGCGAGTCGAGGCGCTGGGGGAGTGTCACACGTACAGCAGGAGAGGATTCTTGTCCTGGATTTTTCTGTCATTTGCAAGAAACCAAGGCTCCCGGACGGCGCAGATAGCGAAGGCTCAAGGCCTCCTCCTCCTCCTCCTCCTCCTCCTTCTCCACCACCGCCGCCTCCCCTCCTCCTTCTCCCTCCGCGACTGCGAGCCAAGATCCAAGCGGACGAGGACAGAGCCCTTTCCTGGTGAGAGGGGACTACTTGATCGCCTGGCTCCCCACCACCAGCCCCCTCCTCCTCCTCCTCCTCCTCCACCTCTTCCCCACCTCCCTTCCAGCTCCCTCTAATTCGCCTTTTTTCTGTCCCTACTATTTCGAAAAAGGATTGAGGATTTTTTTTTACATTTTTTTCTTCCCCCTCGACCATATTTCGAAGAGCCGCGTCCAGTCCCGACGAGGCCGGGCTCTAAAAGCAGGGGGGATGACTTTAGAGTCTATGATGGCTTGCTGCCTGAGCGAAGAGGCGAAGGAGTCGAAACGGATCAACGCCGAGATCGACAAGCAGCTACGCCGAGACAAGCGAGACGCGAGGCGGGAGTTAAAGCTGCTCTTGCTTGGTGGGTCTGTCGCCTAACGCGGTCATACTGTATCCACCCAACAGGTTTGACCTGGGTTTACCCGCTAGCCGAAATCAATGAAATGCGGGCATTTTCCAATTAGCATTGTTCCTGCAAGCTAGTTATCCGCTCAGCAAATGTTTATAGTTTAATAACACGGTTTAAACGGCTAGTTAGCTAAACCGACGTATGTGTCCAGAGCGGGGAGCCGTCGTGCTAAGTGTTAGCAAAGCAGCTAACTAGCATTTGTGGGCCGAAATGTGAAGGGCCGCTAGTGGAGACAACACAGACATTTGAATGAAGTTATTACATTGAAATATGTGTGCTTGTTATTTACGCCTCAGGCAGATGTTGGCCCCACTGTTGCAAACGCCTGAACGTCTTAGCTTAGTCTGCAAGCTTTGGTCTTGTAAACATACTGTTTATTTTTTTAGCAGCTGGGCAAAGACTATGGTAGCCGAGCACTTTAATGCGGACGACGATTGAGAGCCAACTGTCATTCTTCAGTATTATCTTAGCTAAGCTAACCTTAATCATCTAGAGCTAGTCATTAAAACATTCTTCTGATAGCTAAACACGTTGGGCCTGTATAGATGTGATCAGTGGGCTTGTGGTTAAGAAACCAGCCTTGTGACAGATCTGCCAAGAGCAAGGCACCTAACACCCAGCTGCTGCCTGGGCGCCATAGATAGGGCTGCCCTTTCTTCGGGCACAGATGTTAGTTCATTAGTGAAGTGGTAAATTTCTCTGTGTGCAAGAACATTGGTCAGTGTCTCTTTAACTTCACTTTCACTTAATGCCTTGTGAAGTGGCAAAATCTTTCATGGTGGAATTGCTCGGGTGATGGCCAGCATAGAGTTTAAGACATCCGCTGTGTCTGAAACCTACACAATGCTGCCTAATCGGGCTGTTTTCTGAGACTGGAAGGAAGGAATTTGTCTCCAAATCCATTATTTACATATATAGCAGCATTTTAAAACTCTGTTAGGTCAGTTTTTGAAGATAGATCAATAGCTAGCAGCAAGCTGTCAGTATGTTGGTAGTGTATTCTAAGGCACCTATGTAGGCAGCAAGGTGTGAAGGTATCTACCTTCAAGTTTGAGGCAGAGTTTTATTACCTAGCCTACCATTCATTTGATAAGTAAGGTTAATGCATTCAATTTCCAACCCAGTTTCAGTTCAGTGTTCATGCTGTTGTTTTTCAGTAAAACATCTACTACAGGCAGAATTACTGAATCAGACCTCATAATGTATGAACTGGATAGGTGTCCACGGTGAAGAGTTATGTGTTTCATTGGGGTTTGAAAATTAGGCTATGGTTGCTGTCCACACCAATACACTTGACAGTTTGAGGTCATAACCATTGCGCTTCCATATTATCTCTTAGTAGACAGTGTTGCACTAAAATGTTGTCCAGTTCTAGTGATACACCAGTGGTTGTATACACCATGCTCTGGATATCCTGAAGGAAAGAGAAACAGTTGCTTTATCAAGTCTGTGGAGGTTTACTTCAAGAGCCGGATGTATTTGTTCTATGACTTGGTGAGTTTGTTAGCGATATCTGACACAGACACACTCTGCCTTCATTTCCTCTAACCAGGATGTCTTTTCCGCCCTCCACCGCAAAGCTTGGTGCATTAAAATAGGAATCGATGTCTGGTAATAAGTGCATAGATGGGGAATGAGGAGGAAGAGAGCAAATGACAGTAATGAGAGATTTGGCCAACTCTTTAATGTTTGATATACAAAGATACCCTATGACCTTTTGGAGTGTTTCTAATGGTTTTTGATGGTGTAGAGGAAATTACATTGACAAAAATGCTTTAGGGTCAAAAGTAGATATGAATATCTTCATGAAGTTGGCTTAACTTTCACTCCTTAGTTTTGTTATGTATATCAGCTAATATGTACGTTTTATAATTGCTTGCTTTTGATATTTCTCTCTTGCTTTCTTTCGCTGTTTTCACTCCTCACCCAGCTCGAATAAGCTGAAAAATGAAAGGAAGCTGGTTGGTGCTCAGCCAGCCTATTAATGGCCAATCCTAAATGAGTTAAAACTGTCAGCATAACCCTGGATAAGTCTCTGCTAGTCTGGATTATCCATATCCTTAATAGGCTTTGTGAAACAACTCTGCTTCCAAGGTAGACAGTACTGTTGCGCTAGTCCGGCAGTGCCCTTCACCAAGCAGAAAAGGGAAAGTGGCACGCCAACAATGGTGTGTGTTAAGTTGTTCATAAGAATTAACCTTCGTGTATCTGAGGGTTGGTCATGGAAACATTTCAGGAAAATGGCTTTAGTCTGCTTCATTTAATACAAAATCTCTTAAACTTTAGCCTCATCAAAAAAATCCATGTCTATCCATGAAGGACATGAGGCAAACGCTCAGTTGATGTAACAGTTTGATTTAAGGATCCAGTCTTGATCTTCTGCCATATAAATAATCAGTTATTTATAAGAATATTGTTGGGCATTATAAAATGATACAGTTTTGAGCTAACGGTATAGGTTGTGCTGTTTTTTTTCCCAGTTTTCATTGTGATATACTGATTAGTTTTGATTTGAAATCTTGCAAATTGTTAAAATAATAGATAATGTAAGAGCTGTGAATAGAAGTCAGTGTTAAAATGTTGTTAGAAGTTTAAAACGATATAATATCTTTGAAGCTGAGAAATTTCTATAAATTATTTTGTGTGGTTGTAGTTCAAAATGTTGATACAGCAATTTATTGTAAATAAACTCATAGTGAGCGAAGCGGCGGCGGTCAATAACTCGTAACTTGATATTCCTTAGTACAGTGCTGGCTGTATCGATATTTAAAAATCTACGTTTACATAGGTTATGTAAATCTTGGCAACAGTAATTATTAAAAATAAAATTAGGCTTTTATACTTTATTATAATTTATATACACCTCACAGTCTAGATCATGAATATGATACTGCTGTTGTTACAACATGTATGTTTGTTGTTTGACTACTTAAGTTTCAATTTCATAGTTAAGTTTCACTTTCAAAGGCAGAGTTTAATTTGCAGTAATAGCTTAGCTTAGCCGTTAGCTTATGTCTACTTTGTGTTGTAGTTGATCAGTGAAGATGTTTGGAATCCAAATGTTTCTTTTGTTAGTTTAGAGCTGCTAGGCTAACATTGCTAACAATCACTGAAGCTCAGTAGTCACGTTAATAGCTCAGTCATTTCTGTCAAAATACATTACCAAGACTCTGAACCCACTCAAACATCCAGGTCTTAATTAAGGACTGTTTAATGTGTTCCAGGACACCATATGACTTACTATAAAAAAGTCATATAGCTTCACCACTAAAGGCAGCCTTAGTTTTTCTTCATTTTTATAGCTCACAGTGACTATTACTGTGAAACACATCAGCTAGTCGTAAGTATCCTTTAGTAGGTGACTGTTGAGCTATTTTGTTGTTAGCAATTTTAGCCTAACAGCTTCAGTTCTAAACTAAGGACTAAGAACAATATATGGGCTCTGAACAATGCTTGGCTGTCTGAGATAAGTATGATTTCTCTATAAGCCCTTCTTTTAAATGCTTAGCGGAAGATGATACTGTGATGTTATCTTGAGCACCTTTGTCTACATTTTGTTGTTCCCTGTTGGTTACAGCCATACGTTCTGATACATAGTGGTCCTGTGACTGGTCATACTTAGCAGTGGTGTAACAGTGCAATTTCTTGCAGTTTGTGATTCTAGGTTTACTCCTCTGTATTCTTGTGTTACTGTGAACAGAATTCTAATGAAGAAAAACTGTGACATTAATCATGTTGTTGCCCAACGTAGTGACAACATTAGATCTGGGATGCAAGAGGGATGCTGGAGGGAGTTCTTGATTGGTGTTGATTTTTTGCAAACTTCAGACAATGTGTTTGTATATTACGTGGCATAATTAACACAACCACATGCATTTTACATGATGCACGCTGTCAGTTTTGCATTGTGATGTCACTTCACACATGATCCTCACTGTTTTATCTGCTGCAGGCTTTATTATTCAATGATGTTGAACCTCTGTAGCCCTGAGGAAACCTCACCTGTAATACAGCTCTCGGAAGCATCCCAATTTTTTTCTTTTGCATTTTTTAGTATTTTTAGCAGATTTTAGGGTTAATATGATGACTTAAATTAATGAGCATTTTTATTTTGATGTTAACCATTGCTTTGAACCTTAACTGTGCCCAAGTGTGAAGGGGGTCAGTGGGAGCCCATGCTTTAGTTTGGCAGAGTGGGGGCTTGACTTGCTGCCAGCGCCATTCATTTCTGCCTGCCTCGCTGCCCTCCATGCCCATCACTCCACGCCTTTCCCTGGAGCAAGGAATCCTGCTGCTGCCCTCGGCTCGCTCCCAAGGCCTTATCAGGCTGTGGAGGAGCCCAGCTTGACGAACCTTACCATTGACTGTACTTGGTCAAAACATAGCCCAGTCTGCATGTTTTCTTTGAAATGAAATATTCCCTGTTTGGGTGAGATCTGATGAAGGCTGGATTCTGCCCTCATGTGGCAGAGATCTCATTGGGAGAAAGAGATAAGGGTCTGTTGTGACTGCAGTACCCTTTGCAGTCTGTTAATCATTTGATATGGTTTAAGTCAGAGCTGCATTATTTTGATGTTTCATTACTACCTTGATCCATCCAAACGCCAATCTGACATCACGATTGATCGGAATGCTCTCAACACACAGTAAAACATTTAGTGAGTTCTTTTAGGACTTATTTACATATTGAAAGCCTTAGTGATATTGTTGCTGCAGATGTCAAATAGTGATATATTGTGCATCCTCTTAGAGGGTCAATTTGTGTCTTTATTTGTGGATTTTGGATGCTAGTGCTGTAGCCATCTTCCAGCTTAAATGATTTATTAGAATGCAAATGAGGCACCTAAGGGCATCTGAGGTTCAGTTCTCTCCCAGTAGTTTATTATACACACACACACACACACACACACACACACACACACACTATGATATTCCTTAAACCGAAACTAACCAAGATGCAGGGTTGACGATTATAGTGGGTGTGGCTTTGGCATACATTATGGACACATTATCATTTGTTCTTTAAAACAGCTTGGCTCCTTTTTGTATTCATGTATTTTTTTCAGACAGCCTGATTGAGTTGGCATGCCATTCCTGACAATTGGCAAGCAGAAGATATGTACATTCAGAACCTAGTTTGGTGGCTCCATAAAACTTTACAAAAAAGGCCTTGACAGCCTTTTGTTTTCAATTCTGAGTCTGGAGAAATACTCTATGACCATGCTGTGTCCACTCGAGTAGTCCTTTTTCATTTTGCCATAACCTAGGTTCAGCCAAACCTTAACCTGTACTGGTGTTGGAAAATGGTTCAGGTCAGCAGAACAAAAGGGCGAGTCCCACTAGCACCTCCCACTCCATAGCCTTAAGACAGTGCAAACAGAGGTTTCTGGACTTTGGACTTTTCATTGAAGAGATGACGAAATGCTTGGGTGCTGTTTGTGTCAGGCGCGTGTCCTGTAATGGGCCTGTCGAGATTGTTTTCCATTGTGGCTGGTTGAATGCGGATTGTAATGGGAGTCGGAGCTCAGGGCCCTTGCAGTTCACTTCCTACGTCCGTAATGATCAAATAAGGCAATGTGGTCATGACTGGGCTGCTGTGATGGCCTGCTTTTGACAGTTGCCCCATTGACTCGATCTGGATCCAAAGGAGCGCCTCCCGCTGCTCTCTCTGCTGATTTCCTGTGGATTTCCAGGGAAGAGCAGAAAATTAGCCTGATCACTTTAAAGTAAGCGGACCAGATTTCTGAAATGAAAACCAAGGACATTTCCAGTTCAGTGGTCAATATATCACTAAAATAAGGCCAACTGGTAAAATTGGGTTATCACTGCTGTCAGCATATGCCATATGTCATATAAGGGTGGCTGAGACAGTGATGCAGTTTAAAAGTGATGCACTATTTTGTAGATCAAATGGTGGTAAATGTTCAAGTCGATTGTATGTCTATACACTTCATATAGCTACCTATCACCAGGTTTATCCCTGAAAATATATATGTATGTGGTGATTTTAGACTCAACTGCCAGAGTTTTACACTGCAGTATTCTCTAAAACTAGGTGAGCATGTGGTAGAAGTGGTTAGTAGATGGTGGTAGGCAGCCCCCTCTCTTAAGCAAAACAAGCATAATTCGAGACATTTGCTTGTCTGCTTTGTTGTCAAAAACAATTACAAAATGGGGACATTTCTATGGCTTCAGCCATGTACAGGCCACAAAAAAAACAGGAACAATTAAACCTCTAGTCATCCTACTTCTGACAGGATGCTAATAGCTATATTTGCTGCAGATAGACTCATTTGTATGGTTTTCATTACTGTTTTGGATTAAATAGATTCTGCTTTTACCGTACTGTTGAAACATTAATCCTTGCTTAACATTGTAAAGTTGTAGCTGAGTTTTGGTGTCTCCCACAAGTTGTTGACAGTGAGATTTTGTGCTGTAGTAAAGCTGTTTATTCTCCGCCAGATGTTTAGCACATATTTTGCACAAGGCATCATGAGATGTGGGAATATTGTGGATATGTGAAGGTAGCATTAGTGCTGCAGCATTTTCACTAATGTTGAACAAGATAATCTGACACTCTATTTAAAGAAATACTTGCACAAGTCTCCTGCTTTAGTGAATAATAAGTGTTTGTTTGTAGTATTTGTTGAGGTTGTTTCTATACTAATATCTTGTATTCTAGGGTATCCACAATAAGCCTACAGTCCATAATATAATGGCTTGCAGAAAAACATCATAAACTTCTAGAGTTGAGTCAACAGCTGTATTATAACATATAAGCTCACTATGAACAACTTAAATAAAAACAGTGACACTGTCCTGCTTCACTCTTCTACCAACGAAGACATTTGTGGATTTTATCATATTAAAATAGCTAGAAAAAATTATATTTTCATCTAAAACAAAAGTATGTGTTGTCATGGACAATTCTGGTTGACCCCAAACTTTTGAGTGGTAGTGTACGTACATAATATAACAATGTATTCCATAGTCTGCTGTAGTGAATTGTGGTTATGCTTATGTTCACATTTTGTTTCTATTAAAATAAATTTTAACCCAGTTTAATGTTGATACTGTTTCAATAGTAATCAGGGATGAACAGAGAATTATTTGGACAAACACTTTGGTGGTCGTCCAAGTAAGTGATTATTTTTGACGGAATAATTATTACTGAACAATGACATTTCTAACGACACTGTTACCTTTTTCTAGTGGAGCTTTACAGCAGTAAACTTAATTTAATTTTGTAGATTTGTTTGACATTCAGAATTGTTCTTTTCCTCACCAGTTAACAAAACACAGATTCACCAGCACAGTTACAGTTTAGTAGTTAAATGGAAGACGACAACAAACTACAAGCACAACCTTTACTAAACTCCACTTGTTATGATGAAGCCAGAATACAGCCGCTTAGCTTTGTGTTTGTGCTCGGCGGCTGCAGTGTTAGAGATTGTCTCACAATTAGCAGAATAAATGTGAAGTGTTTCAGTGTCTGTAGCCAATGACACTCACATTCAACACACAAAATATCCGTGTGACTTACATCATTCATTTTAGACATTTTCATCATTTTATTAAATATTAGTAATAATGTAACACACATGTGTCTTCATACATATTCATAGATTATTGTTTTTGTTTTGTATACAAATATAAAAGAATCATCAATTCAACACGTTATTAAACCTAATGATGTCAAACCAGCTTATTAAATTACAGACATTCATTTCTGACTGACTAAAAGACTTATTTTGGGAAATAGTTTAGTTACTAATTTTATAATCATTTATAGATATGAAGAACCGTCTGTGGTATTCCTCCAAATGTTTATTTTTGGTTCATCCCTACTTGTAATTTACTCAAACTCTAAATGTAATAATTTCTGACTTTCTTGAGCTATAAGTCATAATTATCAGCAGTAAAATAAAAATGGCTTGAAATGTCCCTTTATATGTAATAAATATAAAATATATGACGGGTCAGCTTTTTGAATTTAATTATGAACACAAATGAACTTTTTTTTCAAAAGTTCATTCTAATTTTGCTATAAAAAATTTTTTTTAATTTAAAATCTTTTTAAAAATGTTCTAATTAAAAATAAATGTAAAAAATATAAAATTGCGATGTTTATATTTACAAAGTTACAGCTGTGATGCTTACAGATGCACATACAAAGGTGATGCTTCCAGAATTTAACCTATAGTGTAATTGTGTGCATTATTTAGGGAACTTGTATCAGAAGAGTGCTTCTCAGAACTTCTCTTGCTTTTCTGTCTCTTTTTTTCCTCTTCCTCTTTTTGTTTCTCTGTCTGGGGCTGCGCAGTCACACATTCTCAGTTCTCCTTGATGGAATGCTTCAAGGTGGCTGTGATGACCCGGCTTGGGCCGCCTGCTCCCCCTGTGGCTGTATAAATAGAACAGGTGCCACTCTACAGCTTTACAAAAAAAGAGACCTGCAGGGATAGATCTCTTCCCCCCCTTCTGTCTTTCTCCCTCTCCTTTCCTTCTCATCTCTCCTACCTCTGTCACCTCATTGTTTTTTGGCCATTTTTTCTTTTTTTTCTGTTCATAGTGTTCATCATGGTCATCTGTCACCTCCTTGCTCTGTTTTCTTTCTCTCCCTTTCCTCTCCTTCTTTTTCATCTCTCCCTGCTTGTACTGTCTCAGTACAGCCACAGATACTGCGAGGACCCTTTGTCTGGTTGTAGGTCCAGTACTCTAACCCAAATCTTGAAAGCTTTCAGCTTTTCAACAGCTCAACATAAGCACTATCACTGTTCATCAGAACGGTTGGCCTGTCTGTTCCTGCTCACCACAGCTCCTTTTTCAAAAGCTTCCACAGAGATTCTAGCCAACAAAAATTAAGCTCGGTCATCATTATCGACTCTTGGCCATCTCAGAGTTGAAGAATCAATTCTTATAACCACTGACGCAAGTCACACAAAAAACTAGTCTTGGTATACAGCCACTGTACGTCCAAAATGCCTATAAAGCTTTTGTGACTCTTAAAATCAGCAGAAATCAAGTTGTTCCTGGTTTTTATTTCTTTCTAGGCACTAGAATATGACTGCTGGGAAATGGGACATTTCTGAGGTGAATGAATGCAACTGCTTCACCATTTAAGGTGGAAAGGGAGATTAAATAATAAGAAGAAATAAGACGTTTTATTTTTACAGTCATCAATTGTTTTGACCCCAATTTAGGGTTAATTCTAATAAGTCCTCATTGTGCAATAATCCCTATTCTGATCAACTTGTTTTCAGACCTAAGCAGCCCACAGATACTGACTGGGTCGACTTATTTCTCAACTTGGTAGGCACTCCAGATAAGTACATGTGTAAGAACAGATATTCAAGTTTAATAATGAAAAAAGAAGACAAGACGAGTTCAATGTAGTAAAAAGTGCAGGTTCTGAACTTTCAATCATCATCACTTTTGTGGCTGAGTGGAAGAGGATGTATTTCATGATTATAATTTAATAGCTTTTGTGTCGTCTTGTTTTGAAAGAGAATTAATTAAAAATAAATAAAAACTTCTGAATTCAGGTTTGAATTAGTTGATTCAGAAGGTAAACACAGTGAATTATCTACATAATCTGTAATCAGTAATGCAGCAAAGCATCACCAATAACTTTGGTTAAAAACTGGACAATGCACATCATGGGTGGTCTCTGATGGGTCTCCTACAGCTGCTCAGGTGCCCTCATCTTAGACCCAGAGGCTCTGCCATGCCTAATGACTGCAGTTGTGTAACATGTGTAACAGCGGGAGTATGAAGAGAGAGGAAGAGTTAAAAAAGAGGATTTGATGAAGCTCAGCATGGTAACCGTGTTGCTAATTTTACACCGCAGGCCTCAGATGGCTGCACTCGTCAGCCATGTTGCACACTAGCACTCTTCCTTTTTTCCTCTTATCCTTGACATATATAACATTTTTTAAATTGAAACTAGGCCATAAAAGAGCTGAGCATTGAGGTGATTTTTAGGGGTTTTTTGGACAAGAGCTACAGCTACGCTCCCTCCACCTTTCTCTGTCGGAGAGACGTGCAATACCACTTTTTACCATTTCAGTGGTAACAAGTATTTGATTTCCAACACAGCAAAACACCTACTCATAGTGCTCTTGCAGATGTTGGATCTCTCTCTCTCACACACATACTTTGAACATTTATAACCTGCTTCAGTCTGTTACAGCACTATTTTTCATGCCCCAGTTTCAGCAGATCTTTTTTGAACCGATTACTGTGGTGTTTGTTAATTGTTACCCCAATTTTTTGCTTTTGCATGTCATAGAGAGCTGTGATAGAACTTGGGATTAGGACATCAAACAGCAGCGACTTCTCAATATTCCCCTTGTCATTTGGATGCACATGAGGTAGTTAACATTACAATACCGCTCAAAGGTTTGGGGTCACCCTAAATTGTCCATGAAAAGACACGAGAGAGGACGGTGTCACTTTTTAATTCAGTTTTGGTGGCTCCCACAAGTTGTTGATCATGAGTTTATAGACTTTAGTACAGCTGCTTACTCTCTGCTGGACCCATATTTTGCACAATGCATCATAGGGTGTATCAGGGATATACTAGAATAGGAGATATTAGTGCATGAAGTTAGCAAGCCGACATTATTTATATATCACTTTTCTAAGACAGAGATACAAAGTTCTTGTCAGGGGCCCGAGTGGCTCAGCAGGCTAAGACGCTGACACTATGATCAGAGGATCGCAAGTTCAACTCCCGGTCATGCTGTTTGCCATCAACATTCGGGGCCCAAGAGAACAAAAATTGGCAGTGCTCTCTCTGGGCAGGTAGATGGCGCTCTCTCTGACTCTATCACTCTCACATTGCAATGTCCGCTGGCTCAGGTGTCTACTGATAGTTTCATTCAAAGTCCTGCGCTTTCCTCTGAGCGCATTGGCTCCCCAGTGATTGTGTATCAGCAGTAGTTCGAAAAGAGGCGGTGACTGTATCTGCTGTATCTGGTTGGGGATCTGGTCTTGGGACCGGAAAGTTGCCGGTTCTATAACCAGTCAAGTCATGACTGAAGTGACCTTGAGCAAGGCAACTGTGCATCGTGGATAGGGCTGCCCACTGCTTCTGACACACGTTCTCACAGTGTATTGTGTTCACTAGTGTGTGTGTGTGTGTGTGTGTGTGTGTTTCACTGCACAGATGGGTCAAATTCTGTTGTGAGCTATCACATTGGCAAAAAGAAATTACATTAAAATAAACAACTTCAGTGACACTTTTAATTACTAGACTATGAGATATTGGCAAATAAACCACCTCAGTAAACATTGCTCAGCACTACAATAGAAGATATTTGTGCATAAACAAGTTTAATAAACACTGTTAATAGCTAGAATAGAAGATATGCGAGAACATTTTTCATTAGAATTGATCATTAAAATAAAAATGATCTTCTACATTAGTGACATAAGTGCTGTAGAACTAATGTTAGCTGGAAGCACATATTCATCATATTCACGTCCCATGATGCCTTACGTGAGATAAATACGCTAAACTTCTGGTGGAGAGTAAACGGCTGTGCTAAAGCCTATAAGCTCACTGTCAACAACCTGTAGGAGACACCAAAACCAACTTTCCTCCACAGACGTTTGAGTAACTGAAGAGATACATTTGTGGGTTGTATCATTGTTTGAAAAAAGAATTGTATGAAAAAATGTGTTGCGATGTAAAGAAAGCAGCAATTTATATCAGTATTGTACCATCATCAGTGCAGGCTAGCTGGCTTAGCCGATAGCAAACAAGCTCCCAAACAGACAGGCTCTTAGTAAGACTTTTACAAAAAAAATGGGTGTTAAAAAAAGTATAAATGTCTGTTTCGAGCTTCAGTTCGTTTTTATTGTGGACTTTAACAGGGCTCCATTTCATGTTGTAAGTGAAGTAGGCCACCTGTGTTAGCAAAGCGCTAAAAGTGTGTATTTTCAAATAACATACACAGAGGTTTATTCAAAAAGAGAATACACAGCAAAATATCTCATCAGTTACTTTACTGACCCGTTACAAGCTTTGAATACCCATATTTAAGCTAGTTACAAAGTAATATATTTGTAAAAAACCATCAACTTGACGTGACCAGGAATTAGCATTATGCTACTGTGTAGGCTAGTTATAGAGTAGATACAGTCTAAAACTTACATTGTATTTCATGTGATTGTGTGACTTATTGATTGTTTGAAACAAGCATTCAAGACAATATATCAAGAAAGCTAAAAGGAGCTGTTAGCACTTCTGGATCAGTCCGTTTATTGCTAAATAGTTTGTACATTTGTTAGCAATTTTCTCAAAATATTTAGTTTCTGTTCTTTTGGAAGTCTTTCCGTTTAAACTTGTTCCTGTTCTGAGCACTGCATCGACAGATCTGCCAGAACCAACCCAAAATCCATCATTTGCATTGCTTTGTATTTTTCAAGTATTTTGGAAAGTTGTGACTTGCTGTAAACATCCTGATTACTGTCAGGTACTCTTGATTCATGTCTTTGGTGGTCTTGCTGAGCAAAGGTTAATCATTTTGCCTTAAACCTTACATCTGGTGGTTTGTAAAACTTGTGCAAAACACATTAGAATTGCATTATATACCAATGTAATGCAATCTAGTATTTTGTTTTGATTGTGCTGTCCTAGATTTTAGCTGGAACCCACTCTGGCAGCGTCAGTGTTCTGGTTTTCAGCTTCTCTCTTGCTGATTTTGCCACGCAGGCCGTGATTCATATTCTATATTATGAAACAGCTGCTGTAATTGTTTTGTCATCACTGTAATTGTTATTGACCCTTTGTGTTTAGTATTTCCTGTGTCATCGCGCTCTGTTGTGTGCCTCTCCCCGGCCAGTGTGTCCTTCAGTCACTCACAGTGAACGAGTTATCAGTTTGATGCTCGTTGAATCGGACAGAAGGGAGCCATGTGCTCACACTTGACCAATCTTCACTCCTTAACACTGCATTCCACAGAGACGCTTCTGCCTTTACTGTACAGCCTCTGAAGTGAATAATCAGGCCTTTATGAAGCAGGGGGACGGGGGTGATGGGCAGTTCTGAAGTTAATACGTTCTATGGAACTATAAAAAAAATAATTTGCCATCTTATTAATAACATTTGAACAAACACGCAGACATATGTAGTGTCATGCAAAAGTTTGGGTACCCCGTTAGTGTGAATAGTGGAGTGGCGTGCGCTGATTTCCTAAAGGTATATTTCTTTAATATTTAAGTTAAAAATACTTTAATTTAATCTTTTACAGTTTCAAAAAAAATTAAAAGGGCACATGCAAAATCTTGGGCGCTTTGATTGACAGCCCTCTGGCAAGTGACGGAGCTTGTAAACATTTTTTGTAGCCAGCTATGAGTCTTTCCATTCTCGGGGGGATTTTGCGAATTCTTCTTTGCAAAAGTTCTGTGAGATTCTAGGATTGTCTTGCATGCATGGCACGGCGGTGGGGTGGGGGGGGTAGTAGTGTGGGGGGCACAGTCCTGACTATTGAAGAACAGAATGAAAGGAGGTTAATAAAGTATACAGAGAAACAGATGGACTACAGTCTGTAATTGTAACTGATATGGTCAGTGGAGCTGATAGCATGCTTAAAGAGTAGATACATCATATGTGCACTTAACGTGGCCTGTGAGTGTATGAATGCCCACCCTCACCTGCAGTCAACCAGACCAATACAAAAGTTTTACTTTTACAAAAGTATCGCCTAGCAGTTCTTTAGTGTCACCAAATAGTTTGCTTACTTATTCTTTTAGCTCATTTTTCTATAAAACATTTCCGTATGTGACTTGGAACCCGCAGCACACAAAGCTCAGAGGTAAAGAACTGCAGATGGCGGATGGCTTAAAATATGAGACTTTGTACAGCTATGCAAGACTAGCATTTCTGTGACCTGTCTTTGACCTGCAGTGGTCAGCTTAAGTACTTGTACATTTTGGGTCAGGCTGTCAGAGCCAATTTAAACCTGTCTGTGGACCCTTTAAAGCTTGAAAGTGCCAAAAATACATTCCCCCACCCAGTAATTTCAGTGCAAGGCATGCTACTAAGTACAAGAACAGTGAAATGCTGTCATTTACAAATATTTGGACTTTCTGGCACAGTAATGTCCACTGTGATCCAGTTTTTATTGAAATTGTATTGACATAAAAGATGCAGTGTTGATAAAGAGATGCCAAATTTAAATTGCTGTGCCAGCAGCTTGATATGTAGCACTTTATGTGGTATTGAATTTGTGTATTGAAACATTGTGATAGTCAGTTCTTGGTGCAGTGGAATAGTGTAGTGGGTAACGCCACTGACTAGGGTTGATCCCAAGTTGGGATGCTCACACAACACTTTACCAATGAGTCCTTGGGCAAGACTCCTACTGCTACATTTGCCAACAGTTGTAACATGGATGTAGTTGTAGTTGAAAATTAAACAATGTTTGGAAATCATAACTGGCAAAAGATACGAAGTGGATGGTAGGTCACTAACGTTTCTAGGCGTGTAACAATTCTCCAAATCCACAAAGCCTGTTCAGCCTTTTTTAATGATCAATCTTTCAAACATCAAACATTTGTCACTCAGTCATGATTGGACTGAGAGATGTTTTTCAGGGCCAGCCCTGGTTATTACTAATCAAGGATATAGATGACTGATTCATTTACCATAACGTTGATAGTCGTAGTGTGAAAATAAATAAGGACACAACTCATCACAACTTGCGTTTACTGATCATAAAGCAGCTTTAGAACATTATACAAAATAACTGCTTTGGGCTTTAGACAGTAGCAGAAACACATTTGATTAGATTTACTCAGTATTGAGTAGGACTAAAGAAATGTGCTTCAGATCTTGAAAAATATGTTTATTAGCATGGAAATGCAGTTCAGGTGCTGGTTCTTTTTTTTATATATATTTTTTTGCCAATTTTCTCCCTTTCCCCATGTGGTAGTCGCCAGTTAACCCAGCCCATTAGTGTCTCTCCCCATCACTTTGGGAGGGTGAAGACAAGCACACGCCTCTTCCGTGATACAGCCACCTCCTCTTTTCGAGCTACCACTTGATACACCATCACTGGGGAGCCGACGCGCTCGGAGGAAAGCGCAGGATCTCCAGTTTTGAATGGACCAATCAGTAGACGCCTGAGCCAGCAGACATTGCAATGTGTGAGTGATGGGGATCTACCCGCCCAGAGAGAGCACTGCCAATTTTTGCTCTCTTTGGCCCCGGCTGTTGATGGCAAACAGCATGACGTCTGGTCATAGTGTCAGCATCTTAGCCACTCGGCCCAGGTGCTGGTTCTGGTAAAAGTACAAGTTTGATCAATTATTAGCCCTGACTACTAATCAATCTATATATGCAACATGCAGTTGGATGATGATGATGATGATGATCAGTGTAATGTGCAATATTTGTCGAACGTACAGCTCTTCTTCACTTTAAATGATTCCGTGATTCTTCTGATTTCTCCACTTCCAAATATCTCCTAAACACCCACCTCTTCAGATCTGCCTTTAATTTCTGATTTTTTACATGTATCTTTTTCTTATGTTTTAATCTAACAATGTAACTTTTATGTTGTGCCTTTTGTGTTACTGATATACATATTTTAAATGTATTGTCTGTTTTATAGGCCGTTTGTATTTTTTTTGGTATTGTAAAGCGTCTTTGAGTTTCATTAAAAAAGCGCTATATTAAATAAAATGTATTATTATTATTATTATTATTTATTATTATTATTTATTATTATTATTATTAAATACAATAATGGTTTCATGCATTACATGTGTTATTATTGTGAAATGAAAAAATAAGTTTTGTTAGATTAGTAATGTGGCTCATCAGGATTGTTAATGCGGGTCCATCTTCTAGAACTATAATACATAATTGTAGACATTTGGATCATGACTTTGCTGTTGAACTCCGAACCATTTCCCCTTCCTAAATGTTACCAATACGTACTCCTGTTGGTATAGCAGGGGCACTCAAGCTTAGATGAAGAACTACCTTGGATGATCTACCATCAGTGGGCAGGGGGTCTTATCCACAGTGCACAGTGTTCTGATATTGGAGCAATAATAAAGTCAGTTGATGACTTAGTATATTCTGTTATTATGATTAGTGGCTTTACTTCTGCATGTATGATAAACAGTTGAGACGATCTCTTTCACTGCATCCAAGGGCAGCTATAGAAATGAGTTGCATGTTGAACCAATTCATGTGGTTATGGTGTAGAATTTAATGTCCTTGGCTAAGCAGTTAGCACAGGTGTATTGGCTTCAGCGTGAACCTGGTAGCACAGTAGAGGTGTAAGTGCTACAGATGGGTGGCAGCTGGTAAGGTGTATTGTGTGCCTGAGGCACCTGAAGCCTTACTTTGGCTGTGTTTGTGTGATGGAGAGAGAACGAGTTTTCATGGTAACTGGGTAAATCGACAATGTATGTCTTTGTTAGTGATATTTTAGCATTAAGACTGATCAGTAATTTGCTGGTTAATGATGTGAAGGATGCCGTCTCTAACAGATTTATTCATTGAGGGAGCAAATATGAAAATTTGAGACGAACGCTTGTTCTTACAGTTTCATTGAAAAGGAAAAATGTACATTTATTGTGTGGAATGTGTCTTTTTCACCAAATCAGGCCACGTTTTACAGTTTTTAGGAAACAGGGATCTTTTTTGACCCAATGTAGTAGTAGAAAATTAACCCACCCATCCGCTTTGACTCTCCCATTCACTTGCATCATCCCTGACTCTAGGAGGGTGAAGACTAGCACAGCCTCCTCCGATGCACGTGAAGGCAGCCACCAAGACTTTTTGAACTGCTGTCTCGCTGGGCAGCCAATATTGTTGGAGGAAATCACAGGATCCTCAGCTCTGGGACTGGCAGACACATGAGTCAGCAGACTTTGCATTGTAGTAGTGATGGGGAGAGAGCGCCATCTACCCACATAGAGAGAACACTGCCAATTTTGCTTTCTCAGGCCATGACGACTGATAGGGATTTGACAGCATGACTGCATTTTTAACTTGTTTTTCCAAATATTAACAGTAATATTGATCTCTTATCTTAGAAAAATATGTAATTTCATTTTTACCTATAAATCTGAGCTGCCAATTAATATAAAAAAAGACATTCAGTTGTGAAAATTAATATTTGATTGGGAGCAGAAAGCAACAGTTCTTAAGAGAAAAACGTCCCTGAAACAAAGGAGCAAGTCAACAATGGTGGGTTAATGATGCCTGAACGTTCACATCTAGGACTAGTTTGTCAAAAACCTGAAAATGAGGATTCAATATATTGTGATATGGATATATTTTTCAATAATTTTTTCAATATATTAACATATAAGCTGCAGTTGTTGTAGCTTAGGAAGATGTTGGAACTGTGTCACGGGCTGTGTTCCAATAAAGCATTTGGAACACTAAGGATGCCCCCATTTAGTCATTAATTCCATTGTTAGCGATACCAGTTAATAACAGTATTTCAGTGTTTTGCATATCCAAACACTATAGCAACATGTCCACAGATGGAGGATAGACAGTATGACTGATATAATGAGACACAAGTGCAGTATAATAATCTAGACAGAGTAAACAATGTAATACTACGTTTACTGCCTTTGATGTGTGTTGCAGCCATCTTGGATTTGGAGTAAGGCTTTCTCCACTTTCCAAGTAGGAAATCTTAACTTCTGTAGGCATTCCAGTTGGAACTTCTTACTGACAACTGGATAGCATTAGCTTAGCATTGCAGCACTGGCAACCTGAGGGCACATTGAATATATACACCCATATGAATGTGGCTGATGGGACAGGCTTCAGAGTGCTCTGTCCGAAATTGGAACCCAGGTGCCATAGTCTCTAATTTTAGACATCGATATTCAGATGCTTTGCACCCATAGTTTCGAAGGAATAATTCGAAATCATTTAAGGCCAATCTTGCAGCACTAGATGAAGTGTGTGAGAAGGTGTTACCTTGTAAGAAGGAGCAGGTCCTCTCTAGGCTGGTGCCATCTACTCCTGTGCTTCTTATGTAAGCGTGAAGCCTCTAAAGCTCCAGTGCCTAGGGCACTCTGAAGCGTTCTAAAATGGATACGCTCAGTAAGGGAGCTTAACGGAGGAGCAAAGAGAAACATCTCAGAAACAGATGCATCACTGAGGCATGGTATGACCTGACGCTCTGCTGTCTGAAAAGCAGAGACCTTTTTTACGAAGGGCAGAGCAAGTGAATTTATTTATCCTCAGAAATAATGAAGCGTAGCAGATTTCCTGAACAACTGATGGCAGTGCCAGAGCAAGGACATTTCAAAATCTTATAAGTTTAAAGCAGTGGTCAAGAACCCTGCTCTTGGAGACCCTCCTTGTAGGCTTCACCGTCAACCTAAATGCACCTCGTTCAGCTAGTCAAGAACTTCTGAAGGTGATCATTTGATTGAAGCTGAAGTCTGTCAGAAGATTCTGGAGCCGGGTTGGTGCCCGCTATCCTAAAGCTTTAGGAACACTGTCTTGTGATGTAGTACACTAGTAGTACACTAGTATCATTTCAAGGGTTTTGTAGGATCAGACAGTCAGGAGTCATATTTTTCTCTATATACGTCAGTGTTTCGTGTAAATGTGACCGGTTCTGCCTGCCAAGTATTTAAATTCAGACTCTTGAGCCATGATGAAGCATGTGAAATGAACGAGTCTACGGTTTTGTTTAGACATGGACAAATTTGTTGTTACTCTTAAAGCTCAAGAAGCAATGCTCTTGAAAAGTAAAGTAAATCAAAGCAAATGTGAAGAGATAAATCATTGATTGATAAATCAAACATATCTCTAAAATGGGAAAAAGACCCCGAGAAAAGATTACAGATCAGATTACAGTGATTTTTTAAACGAGCATCACAGGTCTTTAATTTTCACCTCTCTGAACTTGGACCACAAAAAGCAAAGAAGGGAGTTGTCTGAGGAGAACCGAAATAAATTCTACACAACAATATTAAAGGTAAAGACCATCTCCAAGAAGCTTGATGCTCTTGTCACTTCTATCCCAAATATTAAGAAGTTTAAGATCTGTGGGACTGGAGCCAATCTCGTTGAATATGTCCACAAGAGAAAAAATCAACCCCAGTTTGAACAGAACGATGGTGTGAATTGGAGACAAAGAAAAACTGAAAGCTTCCAAAGAGCAAGTTGAAGTCCAAGCCCAAGGTACATCTGATCTCACCATCCATTGCTTTTGGAGTGACAGTGGGCTCCATAGAAGGAGGACTCCACAGTTGAAGGAAAAACATGAAAAAGTCCGAATGGAATTTGCAAAAATGCATATTGATGAGCCACAATGCTTCTGCGAGAATGCAGTATTGTGAGATGAGTCAGAACTGAAGCATTTTTGTCCATGCCATTTTTATTTGTTTTATTATTTAAGATATTCTTTGGAATCAAAAATCAAAAGCAAAGTCTGATTTGTATTAACTATGGAATAAGCTTTAATGGATGCCGGGCAGTTTTGAGTTACAGTATTTCAGAGAAAATCGTGGGTTCTTTTTTCAAGGAAGGGTACTGACATCTATGTTAGATTTGTATAATGAAACAAGATGTTGCCATACATTATTTTTTGGCTGATGCCCTTGATAATTGACCAAAAGCAGCTTTTGTTGCCAAAGAATGAAGTCTGCTCTTGTTGCAGGACAATAGTTAAGTGGTGCTGTGGGACTTTCTCAATTTAACCAACTAACTTGAGCCCCAACTCAATCCTTAAAAGTCTGCAAAAGAGCATCAGGGCATTCATATTTATAATTATATATACACTGCTCAAAAAATAAAGGGAACACTTTAGGAAGCAACACTGATTGTGAATCAATTTTACCTGCTGTTGTGCAAATGGAACAGACAACAGGTAGAAATGAGAAACAATTAGCAAGACAACCCCTATACAGGAGTAGTTCTGCAGGTGGTGACCACAGACCTTTTCTCTGTTCTCATCCTTTCTGGCTGATGTTTTGGTCACTTTTGCATTCTGTCAGTTCTTTCACCATAGAGGTAGCATGAGGCGATGTCTACAACCCACAGAAGTTGCTCAGGTAGTGCAGCTCATCCAGGATGGCACATCAATGTGAGCTGTGGCAGGAAGATTTGCTGTGTCTGTCAGCACAGTGTCCAGAGCATGGAGCAGATACCAGGAGACAGGCCAGTACACCAGGAGACATGGAGGGGGCCGTAGGAGGGCAACAACCCAGCAGCAGGACCTCTACCTCCTCCTTTGTGCAAGGAGGAACAGGAGGAGCAGAGCCAGAGCCCTGCAAAATGACCTCAAGCAGACCACTAATATCCATGTTTCTGCTCAAACTGTCAGAAACAGACTCCATGAGGGTGGTATGAGATTTTGAGTATGATTCCAAATCCAGACCTCCAAGGGGTAATAATTTTGATGTACATTGATCATTTTTATGTTATTTTGTTCTTAACACATTCCACTATGTAATAAAGATTTTCAACAGGAATATTTTATTCATTGAGATCTAGGATGTTATTTTAGTGTTCCCTTTATTTTTTTGAGCAGTGTATTTTTTGGCAACTACACCCCCAAATCAAAAATAGTTGGAACAGTGTCGAAACTGGCAAAAAAAACCCTACTACATTTAATTTGACCTTTTGACTTTGTCATTGTGGGCAGTATGAACCCAATATATTTAATGTTTTGTTTGATTAACTTAGTTTCATTTCTTAATATATACAGTGAGGAAAATAAGTATTTGAACACTCTGCGAATTTGCAAGTTCTCCCACTTAGAAATCATGGAGGGGTCTGAAATGTTCATCTTAGGTACATGTCCACTGTGAGAGACATAATCTAAAAGAAAACATCCAGAAATCACAATGTATGATTTTTTAATAATTTATTTGTGTGTTACTGCTGCAAATAAGTATTTGCTTCTGAACGTGGTTAACACAAGGCCGTCTCTTTTGCGAAGTTTTAAGTGTAATATGTGAGTGTAACTCTGTATTGTAATGCTTGACAGAGGTTTCCCAAAGTAATCTCTTAACTACTGATATCAGTGGTTCATGAGTGATGGTTGTTGATGCAGTGCCATCTGAGGCATCAGAGATCACGGGTGCTCAGCTTAGGCTTGCACCCTTGCCTTTTATGCAGTGAAATTCCTCCAGATTCTTTAAATTGTTTAATGGTATTATGCACATTAGATGGGCAAATATCTTCCAATCTTTTTGAGGAACTTTGTTTTTTAAATGTATTTTCTCACTCAATCAAAATCAATCAACATTTATTTATGTCGCACTTTACAACGGACGTTGTCACAAAGCAGCTTTACATAATTGGCATGAGACAATTTGAATCAAAACGCAAAACCCGATGCGAGTAAGCCAAAGGCAACAGTGGCAAGAAAAAACGTCCTCGATGCTGGAGGTAGAAACCTTGGGAGGAACCAAGACTCACAAAGGGGATGCATCCTCCTCTGATTAAACTACTGATAGAAATTTGTTGACACTCATTCGTTGACAGACAACATCTTTTCCCCTCAGAGACTTAGCTTTTCATGCACACCTCTTGTGTACCAAATCATGATTACAATCACACAGTTTATTTTTTACCTCATTACGAACTCTGCATTGCCCCCATCACAACCTTTTTGAAATGTGCTGCAGGCCTGAAATGCAGGAATTGATGTATATTAACCAATAAAATGAAGTTGACCAGACAAAACATGAAATACCTTGTGTTCATACTGTCTGCAATGAAATAAGTTAATGTCAGAACACTTCTTTTTTCATAATGTCCCAACTTTATCTGATTTTGGGTTGTAATAAAACTTTTTAATCACCTGGAATGTGCAGTCTTGACCCCTGCAAATATCTTTCTCACAGTTTAATTAATTTAGCCTGTCTTTCCAAATCCAACTTGCACTTTAGAATAATAAGCATATACACACACAGAGAGTTTGAGTCATGGCCTACACTCACTTATTTAGCACAGGAAAGAGTTCTTAACTCTAGGCTAATATCTCTCTCAGGAAGCCTGCTAGCTACAATGTAGCATCACAATTCAGTGAGGCACAGCTCACTCCAGCAGGGAAAATAGTACATGAGTTTGACTTTAGCTTTTGGGTGCCTGCTGTCATGGAATATTGAACTTCACATGGTTATGTTTATCCCGAATGTCAAATAATGTCTACATGCATTTCAGAAATTGCAGTTAAAGTGCAAAAAATGGCAGATTTTTACATTTTATTGATTTTTTTGCTTTTTTATTTTTGTTTTCATGATATTTTCATATTTAAATGAATTTGCAAAATTAAAGCTCATTTCATGATACATGACATACATTTTATGACTGAATTTGGACTGAATATCAAATAAGACGCCAGTGCTAATACCCAGCCCTATTCTGCAGCAAAACCCCACAGCTAAGCACTATTCAGTGGCACTGCAGGGAAAGTATAGATCCTAAAATTGGAGACATTCGGTGATTTTACTGTTTCATTGTCTTTGGCTTTTACAGCTGTGGCTCATGTAAATCAAGCTGTGAATTTGATCTGATTGGGCGACCTCAAGCAGATCAGTGTGGTTAGACCAATGCAAATGGGGTCGGGTGGATTTGCATGCGTTTGAGTGGAGCACAGCGTTTGACATCGAGCATCCTCTGAGGTTCACGTGACTCTTGAGTTCTGTAGAGGGGCTAGAACGCGTAACTGACCACTACACTATGTGAATGAGGTAATCAGTCTGTGTTTTAAGTGGCTGCATGCTGCAGTGCTCGTCAGGTGGCAGTGAGTGGGTTGCAGGCAAAGCCTTCCTGAAAAAAGCTGGAGATGCTCTGTGGAAAATAAGGGTTGGATTTTTGACCTGCGCTGTTCCCAGTGATTGCGTTGCTGCACCATTTAAAAAAAACGTCTTGCTCTTGCTCTCTCGCTCTGTCTCTCTCTGTCTCTCGCTCTTGCTCTCGCTCTCTCTCTCTCTGTCTCTCGCTCTCGCTCTCTGTCTCTCTCGCTCTCCGTCTCTCTCTGTCTCTCGCTCTCTCTCTGTCTCGCTCTCAGTCTCTCTGTCTCTCGCTCTCTCTCTGGCTCTCTGTCTCGCTCTCTGTCTCGCTCTCTGTCTCTCTCTGTCTCTTGCTCTTGCTCTCGCTCTCTGTCTCTGTCTCTCTCGCTCTCTGTCTCTCTCGCTCTCTGTCTCTGTCTCTCTCTCTTGCTCTCTCTCTGTCTCTCTGTCTCTGTCTTTTGCTCTTGCTCTCGCTCTCTCTTTCTCTCTGTCTCTCGCTCTCTCTCTCTGTCTCTCTCGCTCTCTGTCTCTCTCGCTCTCTGTCTCTCTCTCGCTCTCTGTCTCTGTCTCTCACTCTCTCTGTCTCTGTCTCTCTCTCTCTCTGTCTCTCTCTCTGTCTCTGTCTCTCTCTCTCTCACACAGTCACACTCTCTCTTTGCAGTAAGGTGGTGAAGTGCAAATGCTTTTATTTCAGCTGCACAGAAGCTGACACACTACGGAAGGGGGGTTGTAGGCCCGTCACTAAGGCAACAACACAGATTTTGAGCATCGTCCGCCCACGTGGTGCTCAGTGTATGTCTGCGCGTGCGTGTGTATGTGAACATACACACACACTGGCCTCTTTACCCCCTCCCCACACACACCATAGTGCCGTTCCAGCCTGCTCTCTGCTCGAGACTCCAGCAGGACTTGAGGGACAGTAGTAGCCTAGATTGGAGTGATTTTTCTGGCCCACACTTTCCACTGCTGTTACTGTCTCTGTCACTATGGAGGCCACTCGTGCAGGGCTGCAGCCCGAGGCGCTGCCGTATCCTACATTTCGCGAGGGCAGAGCAAACTACTTTCTCTGTGTGAAGCAGCTCACTTTTTATCTGAACTTTTAACTCTAAATGATTGTTGGAGGGGGGTCTGATGATCATTGGGATTTATGATAATTGGCATGTGATTGCAGTGAGTTTTGAGACTCGTCGTCCCTGGACACTTGACCCAGTGACACTACAAATAGACCCTTGAACTGAATTTCTTGTGAACCTTTGTTGACCTTTTTCCTCAATTGTGATGTCGAGCGAAAGAGGAAGACGGAGCATGTAGCCTAGGGTGATGTCCTAAATTTCTGATGGGGAGCATCTACACTTCATACCACGAAGCCTCCATTTCCCCTTCTCTCCTCGGCACTTCCGTCCACCGTTGACAGACCTCTTCATCACTGACAAAGGAAGCATGAATGCTTCAAATTTCTGGTTCCGTTTTTGGAAAATTGCTTTTGTCAGACTGCTTTCGTTGTGCAGAAATGAGGAAAGAAAAAGAAGTGAGAGCAACAGGACCTGCGCTGCACTCGGCACCTACTATAATAGATGCCCTCCTATTTCTAGGTCGGTTCAGAAAATAGAATGAAGAAATATTTGAGTTATGAATATCCTGAATTTCTCATATAGGAGGAGGACTGTTTTATTTAAGCAGTTCACAAATTTAAGAGGAATTTCAGGAGAGAGAGAAAGAGAGAGAGAGAGAGAAGCTATGTATCCTGTTTCATAGAGGAGTGAAGGGAAAAGGAGGAGGAGGAGGAGAGCAAGAGGCAGCTGTGTTATCTTGTGACAGGGTCATGCGAAATAAATCAGACATTTGAATAATTCTATTCCTTCTACTCGGCTCATCTGGAGAGAGGTTTGGCTGCTTCATGGGGAAGACAAATGGCTTTTTCAGTTCACTGCTTTTTTTTTTGCAGTTATTGAAATTTTGCAACTTTACTTTCACTTTCAAAAAACTTTTGGGACTGGCATCAAAACATTCAGGGCTCTCCCATAAAAATGCCCATTACTGACACACATCAGGAAGGGTTTGTGCATGCTCAAAAGTGCCTGTGGTTTGGGTTGCCAGATATCACAACACATATCCCTCTGCGAAATGACCCATGGAGAATAAAGGGTTAAAACTGACTCTCAAAGTTCAAGAATGTCGGCAGAATATTGCTAAAGCTGAAATGTGGGTGTTGGAAAATCCAGCCATAAGTCACATGACGATGTTCTACCTGATTAGATCAATACAACTGTTTGCTGCGTTTGTGTACCCAGACGTAACGTGGACATTATCAGGGTTGTGCAGAGATGATGTGGGTCATGGTTTGAGCTTATTCACATTTCTGTACTGATCAGTTTGGAACTGAAAATCTGCCAAATAATAAACGGGCTAGTTTCATGTTTTGAGCAGAAATCCCAATCATGCATTTGTCAGTTTTACTTGGCCTGCTTTGATGGTTTTTAGCTTGTACAATAGCAGCCTTCTTCACCCTCTGCTGGCCTCTGAGCTTTCTTGTTATGGCCACTGATGGCCTATATTACATGAATTTCACATTTACATTCACGTAGTTTGTTTAAATGATTGTTCTTGTATCAGCTACAGTCAGATGTTAGTTATCAGGTATCTCTCAGGTTTGTCTTCATACCCTAAGTTTGTTTTTAACTGACACTTAGCAGGTCTTAGTTTAAGAACATTGTAATTATCACTTTGCAAGTTTATGCAAAGACTTGATTTGCATGTTATTCAGATTCCTGTTAGGGACATCAAATGACTGGAAAAGAAGCATCTACAACACAGTGAAACAACAAATTCTGTTCTATTAGTAGAGGCAGTACTGAGTAGAGTTGTGCCAATTACCAAAACATTTTTAATACAGTGGTACCCCTACTTACAAGCATCCCCACTAACGAGTGGAGTCGAGATCTCTGAATATTTTTGTTCCAGGTAACGAATACAATTCCAAGTAACGAGAAGCGTAAATTAGTTCAAGTATGCCAACCGCTAGGGGCGCTGTGGTCATAGCATCCCCTAGATGCTAGCGTAGAAGAAGAGGTCAGTCATTACCTTGCTCTGCTGCTGCCACGAGCACATCCGACCGCCGATTCCTCCTGTCCTCCTGCCCGCATACACATACCGTACCAATGTGAATAGTATACTTTTCATTTTCATTTTACACAGATTGAAAGAACAAGTGATGGAAAACGAAAGAAACACAGTGAAAGTGATCGTGAAAGTGACCTGTCTCCAGTTTCCATTACTGACTGGAGAAGAAGATGCGATCGTAGATCCCCTACGATACTGG
>BRDA01050877.1:30733-48752 GCA_036984385.1 Crenuchus spilurus
ACATACCGTACCAATGTGAATAGTATACTGGAGTCGAGATCTCTGAATATTTTTGTTCCAGGTAACGAATACAATTCCAAGTAACGAGAAGCGTAAATTAGTTCAAGTATGCCAACCGCTAGGGGCGCTGTGGTCATAGCATCCCCTAGATGCTAGCGTAGAAGAAGAGGTCAGTCATTACCTTTGACCTCTGTCCAGTGAAAGTGCTAGTGAAAGTGACACAAAGAAAGCAAAAGGTAGTGAACAAGAAAGTTAGACACATTTTACTTTTACTTTTCATATGATAAGTGTAACCATGCCATACACATACGCCCGTCCTCCTGTCCTCCTTAGCCGCCAGCCTACACGAGCACCGTCGTCGTCTCGTTTATGTTTTAAAAAACCCATATAAACACATTATTTACATATTAAAGTATACTGTATATTGGCCGGCTGACACGGATTAATCAGTTTTACATGTATTCTTATGGGGAAAATGCATCCAGCTAACGAGCAAACCAGCTAACGAGCTCGGCTCCTGCACGGATTAAACTCGTAAGTGGGGTACCACTGTACTTGAATTAGGCATTTCCATGCTATAACATTCAGTACTTTATAAAACTTAATTGCATTATTTTGGCACATTTACTATATTTTGTTGATAACTGAAGAGTTTTCTATGGATTAAAGAGATTACATTTAAAGTTAACAGACATGTTAGTTTTATTACGGGACTGACACAAGCCAGCGGGTGGAATCGAGCGCTCTCTGGAATGCAGACCCATTTTAAGAAAAAAAGCATTAAAGTGCAGAGAGGTGAGCGACAACTAAAAAAAATAACAAAAAACAACCCCAAACATCTAAACAAA
The DNA here is from genome assembly GCA_036984385.1 of Crenuchus spilurus. Classification (NCBI taxonomy): domain Eukaryota; kingdom Metazoa; phylum Chordata; class Actinopteri; order Characiformes; family Crenuchidae; genus Crenuchus; species Crenuchus spilurus. Next base: position 31,582 of record BRDA01050877.1, read on the forward strand.
TAATAAATGTCACAGCTGGTGATGAATGAGTGCAGCGGAGATGGAAAGGCAGGGTGCACACATGCTTCTGTTTGCACTCAAAGGAAAAGATGGAAAAATTACACTCAGGGGGGAAACAGATCAAGGGCACTAAAGGCAGAGGCTCTACCCTTTCCTGATGTGCGTTGCAACCTGGGTTAGGTCTAAAGAGATTCCTAAACTCGACAGGTGCATTGCCGACCCAGGGGAGCCTCTACATAGCCTAAGCATTACTATAGAGGGCCTAGGGTGGTAAAGCCTCCCTGCTGGAACTGCTAAATTGGCTATGTGAGGCTTCTGGAGCCCACTGAGTGCCGAAAAGGAGTAGGAGCCTGCCTAGAATTGTGGCTGTTTACCACAGGTTTACTGGCACACTTCTTCCTCAGGCAAAAAAACAAATCCCCCAAATCGTCCCATGAAAATAACAACAAAAGCAACTTTCCTGATCTCCCTAAACTTTACTGAGAGGAGGCCACGGCCTGGGGAAAAGGAGGTTTAAGGGATAGAAGTCAGGACAGAGCAGGGCCCCTATGATAACCTGTCTGCAGACCAGGAAACTGAAATGGCTCCATGCTAAACTACAGTGCTGGAGCCTTTAAGAAAGTCAGTGAGCAGCTGAGCGTGGTGAGCTGATTACTGGTGCTAATCAATAAGGGGAAAGGGTATTGCCCCAGAAACCAATTGCTGAGCCGGAGGAGGAGGTAACCCAGAAACGATGACGAGGAAAGGACCCGACAACTCTGTGGGGGCGTTTCCTTACAGGTCCAATCAGGCCTCCACGGGGTCAGTCCCTTACAGGTCCAGCTATAAAATGTAGACATGTGTCTTTTCAATCAAACATTTGGCATTAAAAATGAAGAGTTTTTAGTCAGAATATCGATTTCGTATGCAGTATCATGATGATACACTTGATATTGGTATCGAAATTCTAATTTGAGTATCATGACAACCCCAGTACTGATAGAAATGAAACCCTGTCTGCAGTTTGCTGCCACTTTCTTCTGTAGATTCTTTTCTTCAGTCTGTGAATCACAAGCCTTTATTTCTGAAGTTGTTTCTAAAGAGGCTTGTCTTTGTGTTCCCAAGGACATTAGTGTTTTCTCCTTTCCCACAGACAGCATTCTGTCTTGTTGTTCATTCATAAAATGTCTAGTAAATCCAAGCAACTAGAGAGAGAGAGAGAGAGAGAGAAGGAAATCAAATTCATATTTAACATCCTCCATAAAACAAACAGAAGGGGCATGTTGCTATGACAACTAAAGGATTGCCACTTTGAACAACAGAATGCCTGTATCCTTTCTTTCTTTTCTTTCTTTAATGCTTAGCAAATATTTGTGATCTGGTTTTTTTTCTTCCTTTTCAGTACATGAGCATTCAGCACTGATCTGAATGGGATTTTAGGACCAGTTGTTCCAGTCAGATGAAACTTCTCCAGCACAGTGAAGGAGTTTGAACACGGAAATCCCCTTTTAATGGACAGTGTTTTTTTTTTTTTGTTTTTTTTGTTTTTTCTCCAGGCTTTCTTGGGTGATTTCAGTTGAAGTAGATTTGTTATAGAGTGTATGGATAATTATGTATCTTATTAACGGTGGTCATCATTATAACTGATTCTAAATCAGTGTTTTCTGACCTCACATGTCTAAAGATGGTAGATGCAGCAAAGTTGCATCAAAAAGGGTTTGACACACTTTTTTTTTTTTTTTTTGTAAATTTTTTTTTAATGTTTAATATTATAGCCAATGTTTAGAATTTTGCCAGTTATCAGAATTAAAAGTGATTTTTAGTGTCTATTTGCATATCTGACAGAAACACAAACACTTTTTAGTCTGATCCAATATCCCGCCCACATCACTATTTGATTAGTAAAAATCAAGAACACGTCAAGTGTATATGATCAAACATTATTTTCAGTGTTTTTGCGACTGTCTAAAATCCTAGTAAAGTCTAAAGTAAAGTAAGAGTTGCATTAAAATTAATAAATAACATTTTAAATTACAATTTTGGTGAACAAAGCTTAATCTGTTCCAGACACTCCAACATATGAATAAAATACATTATTATATAGAATAACTACAGTTTTACATACAGAACACAATGAGAAATAAATACAAAAGACTAATGAAATGGATAAATGATTATTTAACATCACTCTTACAGGTTTACGCTCTGTTTTAGAGAGTGCTGGTGTGGTCCAGCTGGCAGTTTTGTACACCCGTTGTCAGGGTTCTCAGCTGCTATTTATTTTCAGGCGATCTGTGTGTCATCGCTTTAGTGTGATGTTTTATTTTCTAAAAAAAAGAACGAGAAGCAAGACCAGAATGATTGACAAACTCGTGGGTGCGTGATGAACGCCTGGGCTTTGTTTTCGTGAAATTAGCGATGAGTCACATGGGCATGCCGATGAAAACTGGAAGGATGAACAATAACTGGAACAAAATTTCCCCGAAAACAAGTCGACGATAACCAGGGCAAATGATATCCAAAGTTCCACTGAATTGTGTTACACTAAATCCAGTTAAACAGGACAAATTCTTCACTCTTTTGAATAAACATGCAGTTCTGATTTAAACAATATGCTCAGAAAAGTGTACTGCGTCTATTTTTACATCATTTATCATAATAATTTGTGAACATATCCGGTCCTACTTTCAGTAGTTTTTAAAAATTATTTGTAGTAATTTGACTGTATTTTGGTGATAATTGAAGAGTTCTGTATAGATTACAGAGACTATTTGTATTTTTAAGTAACAGACTTAAATAAAAAATAGATGTGATAGTTAAGCTTCAAAAAAATAGAAATATGTCTGTGTTCTATCAAATGCATATTTGGCATTAAAGACAGCATTTTATTCTTATAGCCATATTTATATTGAGTATCAGTTTGGTATTGAATATTGTGATACTAGACTTGGTACAACCCTAGCTACATGATATGTAAGAATAAAAAATCTATAAAAATAAATAAAAGGTCACCATGGGTGATGGCATGAGTTTTTGAGTCATATTGTGTTCTCAACCACGTTGACTAGTCTGTGAGACTGTAACTAATATCTGGATGCAGATTCAGGTGGTTGAGAGATGTTTTGGTGATGTGTTTTGATGGAAGCTAACAGGCTATTTGTGACTATTGAGTGTTGTTAGCAGCCTTAGACTTGCAGCTCCAAAGCAAAGACTTGATGTCAATGCAGAGTTATATGTATATGTAAAGGTTTATTTGGCGCTACATTATTAGAAAATATATAGCGAAACTATATGTCATTGTAAATATTTGAGAAACAGTCAGTGCCGTGTTGGTTCTTTAGGCAAAGTAACAGCTCTGACTTCTGTGTTTCCTCATTGGAGGAGTTTTCTAGGAAATAGGCTAAACTCTGTCACAGGGGCTTTTTCATTCACATTGCAATAGAAGAGGAAAAAGGAATCATTCAGGATTTCCCCTGCCACCGTAATCAATTGATTTTCCATGAAGCAACTTATGATACTCATTAGCATCATACATCTGAATAGTTGTACAAGATGCTGGCAGTGAAGAGGAACACACACAGCCTTGATGTGTTCATGGTCACATGTCTTCAATCTTGATAAATCAAAGTAATCCTGTTTATGAGTTAACTCTTTGGAGACTATTTTGGCTATTTTTGAATACTTTCAAGTTTGCCTTTATTTACCACATTTAAAAATGTTTTCCATGCCAATGTTTGATATCCAACATCACCTAAATGACCGTAGAATTATTTCACTTTGACAAATTTAAACATAAAGGACCCCAGCCTCAAGTGGCTCAACGGACTTAGGCGCTGTCACTATGATGCGAGGATCAATCAAATCCCAATCATGCTTCTTGCCGTCGGCAGCCAGGAGCCTCAAGACGGCAGAATTGGCCGTTCTCTCTCTTTGGGTGGGCAAGATGGCGCACTCTCCCTAGGACTATAAATAATGTCGACTGACTCGGGCGTCTGCCGGGTGATCCATCAGAACTGGGGATCTGCGCTTTCCTCTGAGCACTAGCTGCCTGGCGGCGATGTATTTCAAGCAGTTTTGGGGAAAAAAAAGGGGTTTGACATCACTGGTATCAGAGGACGTTAGTGTTTGTCTGCCCCTCCCAACAGAGTCAGGAATATTGCTAGTGATAGTAAGAGTTGATAAAAGGGGCGGGGTTATTTATTTTGGGGAGAAAATCAGGGGTAAAATAAAAAAAGAAACATAAAAATTTTATTTCATCCAATGTTTCCTGCCAGTGTAGTAGTAGCCAAACAATCGACAATGACTTATAATGTTCTCGACTTTAGGAGGGTGAAGACTAGCACAGGCCTCCTCCAATGCATGTGAAGTCAGCCACCATCTCTTTTCAAACTGCTGGGCAGCCAATGCAGTGGGACGAAAGTGCAGGATCACCAGCTCTGATGCATCAGCTAACGGATAACTGAGCCAGCAGGCATGAGACGATCAGATGATCAATGACTTAGTGGCATTATTGGCAGGCTCTGCTGCATTGTGTGGCTTCCTCACAGGCATCTCGCCCCATCCACCTTGTGTAAAATGTAATTTTCTACATCAAATTTAAATGATCTGTTTAACTTGTTCTATCAACATCGGAACAAAAATTAGCATCATTTTTCAATCCAGAACTTTCAACAACAGTCCATAAGACTTTTTATGGTGCAGTGTCCTGAACCAGCCATGTAACTTGATCCTGCAGGTGTAATTGGCAACTTCAGAGGGTTTATTTTTGGGTGTCTTCTTTTTTTTTTATTTCAACTTCTGTTAAGGCGTCTTGACATTCGCTAAAAAGCATGGAGCGCACTTAAGTGATGGTTTATCTGCCAATACTGGGCATACATCCAGATCAGCAAGATTATCACTCAGGTATCATTGATTATCTCACATCAGTGCTATGTGGGATGCTCAGATGATATGTTGGATGCTGGAGAAAATAAGAGTGTGCAGACTCGGAGCCAACAGGACAACTGGGCGGGAGCAATTCCAAAACGGCAAAACTTGTCAGATACACCCAGTCAGTGCAAGTTGCCTCCAAATTCCTCCGATCTCAATCCAGTTGAGGTCTAGTTTGTGAAAGCTCAATTTCACAACGTACAAGAGGATGCTCAATGATCTGCTGCCAACATCATGATGCCAGACACCTTCTGATGTCATGTAGAGCTCATGACTCAGTGGGTTGGAGCTGTTTTAGCAATATTAGCTAGGTTTTAATGTTCTGATTGGTGCATATATAGACCTTGCCATTGGTAAACACATAGAGTCATTACTTCTTTCATTGTTGTATTATTACTTGAGAACATACAATCCAATCCAAAGCAAATACAGAACTTGTACTTGACATAAATAAAGGGCTGGGAGGAGTGGTATCATTTTAGTTGTAGATTATACCAAACTAGAAAAGGTTTTGTTCCAGCTGTGATTATATAGACAGCGATGCTTACTTCCCATTCCACCCATCCCTAAAGAACATTGTACAACTGCATTAGATAACATGACCTGCTTAGTGCAGCAGGACAGATTCCATCAAGGCTCCATAATGATCTCTGCAACTCTGAGGGCATCAAGGAGATGTCAAGGCTAAAACTAGGCTAATACAGTGCTAGAATTGGATCAGAGTGATGTAATGCAGCATCACAGCCCAGGAAAAGAAAGTGCACATGCTGTGTTTGTATTTTAAAAGGTTGCTGTAAATAAGTCTTATTTGTATTTTCTCAGCCCACTGTTTCAGATAGTTGATGAATACGCCAGCATCATGACTTCTATTACGTGACAGTGATGTGATGACAACCGCACCAACATTAGCACAGCGTTAACGCAAGAATGAGTTTTATTCACCGTTTCAAACAGACTGTAGAGGACGAGCTTTCAGTCATGTCATGTCCGTGGTATCATCATGACCTAGGCTAGTATCGAGGAACTTGGTAAGTTCCTCAATGTGATGTAATCTTTGTTTGCTTGAAAACCAGATTTTCAGTCCGCTAGCAGATAACATCGGTAAAAAGCATTGGTTTCCCACAGAGCAGTGTACACACTCTTGGTCCATCTACTAATATTAGCATATTGTAAAAATGGTTTTGTGTTTATAATTGAATTTAAAAAGGTATTTTATATTCATTTCAGTGACATATTTCAAGCTTTTTTAAATGTTAATTTGGATTGGTGCCCTGTCCTGGATAGTTTTGTAATGCCCTGCCTTGCGCCCAGTGAGGGGGTAGGGGACTAAGCATGGCCCTGATCAGGATTAAGCGGATAAGATAATGGGTGGGTGAGTGGATGCTAATTTGAATAGTGATTTACTCAAATTCCAAATGAAATATTCTAATTCTGGATTTCTGATTTTCATGAACTATAAGCCAAACTAATTAACGTTGTATTTGTTTTCTGATTAACATGAACACAATAATGCACAATCTGTAAGGTTCTAGATCAGGGGTCGGCAACCTTTAACAGGCAAAGAGCCATTTGGACCCAGTTTCCAAGGAAAAGAAAACACTGGGAGCTGTAAATACTTTGACATCTAAAATGAAGAGAACACTGTATATACGTTGTTTTTGTTTTTTTTTTTTGTTTTGTTTTGTTGTTGTTTTTTTTGTTTTTTACCTCTACGCTTTGTATGAAAAACTATAGTGCATTGTTTATGAAATCCATGAAGTGCTACAGAGAACAAGAAATTTTATTTATGTAATGAACACATTTTGAACATTTTGATATGGTGCTTGAACATAAATTAAATTATTGTTCATTATTAAAAATATTAATACATTACTTACATATGATTTTGATTTTATTAATAATAAATACTAGTTACTATTAATGATGTACTAATAACTATTAAGTCTTAATATGAATAATAAAATTAATATTAATCATTAATAAAATATTAATACATTATTAAATATTATTATTAAAATGTTAAACTGTTAAAAGCATGTAGTGTAAAATTATCATTTTTTGATATATGTATTATAGTATTAAATGATATGAATTCTGTGTTTTTAGTCAACTTCATTCCAACTCATTACCACCAATTTTACACTTATGTTTGGACTGTATGGTCAATAGACCTCATTTACATAAATTATACCTCATTTTTTTAGTAAAAATAAGAGGAAATTCAGAATTATTTTGACAATAGTTACACTTGTAGGCATGTAAATTGATGGCTTATCACAGACTGGTAGCTGCATGAACACAGACACAGATTCTAATGTTAATGATTATAATATGAAACCTCTGATATTAAAATACGTCTAGCTGACGTGACACAGGTAGAACAAACGTCCAACATGTTAACAACTTACAGTTGAAAGAGCCTGCGCATGCAGCTCCGGAGCCTCGGATTGCCAACCCCTGTTCTAGGTCATAAATAGGTTACGCTATATGTAGCATATAAAAGGAAAGTATTGGGACACCTGTACAGTCATTGTTTCTTCTGAAAGCAAGCTATTAATAAGAGTTTATCCTGCTTTTGTTGGAGTAACTGTCTCTACTGTCCAGGGAAGACCATCTAGATTTTGGAGCATTGCTGTGTGAATTTGATTGCATTCACCAGGAGTGACGTCAGCATGTTGCATGATCCCCAACTCCTCTCAAAAGTATTGGATACAGCTCCATCCTTCCAGAGTTCTACTGCTCCACAGGTCAATGCTTTATACCGCTCAGGCATTGGACATGATGGTAATAGGTTAATTCTTTAGGATTTGTGCTCAGGCAAAGCTCAGAAAACATACTTTTGAAAGAAGCATGAGCTCACTGGACACTGTCAAAGCAAACATGATCTTCAAACATTCCAACAAACACAACGAGTATTTTAAATGACTTCCTTAAAACACAGGAATTGAAATGCAGCACTGCAAACACTTTAGACTAGTGAAGTCTTTCTCCTGTTTTCTGGTGGAATTGTGATGTTTGTGGAAAATCCTGGAGAAGAACAACATTATGCAGCCTCATTTTTTTGTAATGGAAGGGAGAAAACTGTAATGGAGAGAGAGAGAGAGTGTGTGTGTGTGTGTGTGTGTGTCTGTTGGTGTTCAAGTGAGAGCTACTGAAGGAGAGTGAGAAATAGAGAAGCATCATGTTGTGCTTCTCGATTTGCAGATAGATTAGTGATTCATGTGGTTGTGGTGTACTTCCTGTGGTTGCGGTGAAACTAAAAGTTGAATTGATCAGGTTCTCTCTCTCTCTCTCTCACTCTCACTCTCTCTCTGTGTCTCTCTGTCTCTTTATCTCTGTCTCTCTCTATCTCTCTGTCTGTCTCTCTCTCTCTGTCTCTCTCTCTGTCTCTCTCTATCTCTCTGTCTCTTTGTCTCTGTCTCTCTCTATCTATCTCTCTCTGTCTGTCTCTCTGTCTCTCTCTCTCTCTCACTCTCACTCTCTCTCTGTGTCTCTCTGTCTCTCTCTATCTATCTCTCTCTCTATCTATCTATCTCTCTGTCTCTGTCTCTGTCTTTCTGTCTCTGTCTCTCTCTCTGTCTCTGTCTCTGTGTGTGTCTCTGTCTCTCTGTCTCTGTGTCTCCCTCTCTCCCTCTCTCTCTCTCTGTGTGTGTGTAAGCGTGTGTATGGTGTGGGCGTCTGAAGGCCTGTGTGAAGTGCGACAGGGAGCTGAAAGCACTAATCAGCATGCTAACAGAGATCTTTGTATTAGCCACTACGATGTATAATGCTGATGGATTTTTCTGTACTGATACCTGATCTTCAAGTATCACCTGATATTCAGTACTGATATTACCTTTATTTCACTAATCTAAACCTAACATTTTTGCTTAATTTCTATATATAATTATTGATTATCATTGTGCAAAGGAGTCAAAATGGAGCTAAATGTTGATTAATAACCACATTTCTGATTTGTCTGGATTCTATATGCTCATGCTAGGGATATGTATTGGCAGGAACCTGGTGATGCAACAAATATGATACATGGGTTATTTGTTATATTGTAATACTGTAAGCAAGGCAACATACTGTGATTTTTTTCAGTCTCGTTTTAGCAAAACTAGCAGTGACAAAAATAAACATATATATTATAAAGATAAATATGCTATATACTAGTGGTCACTGAAATTGTACAAGGATGCAGCTCACAGCTTACGTTAAATGAACATGGTTTAATTATAGACATAATAAAAGTTACATCTCAGTAGTGTTTTTGGGGAATTAGCAGAATATCAGAAAAGATATTGAAGACAAATTTAAAAATGATCAAATCAAAATGTAAATGTACTAAGTTGAGTTCCAGTAAAATCTTTAACTCTGTATTTGAGTAATTTGCGTTCTGTGTTCCTCTATATTATGTTCTGGCAATAAACATTTTAATATTTTAAATAGTAACATTTCATGTATTTAGTCTGTTTTTAGAAAGATGTTTTTTTAAAACTGTGAGTGTTAGAAAATATAATATGGTGATAATTATCGAGATTGATCAATATAGAAAAATTTATCGTGATAGTATTTTTGGCCATATCGCCCAGCTCTTGTCTAGACTTAATATTCTCTCTTAATAACATCCTGGACGAACATTAACATGGCAGAAGATGATGGATTACTGATGATCCCCAGCTCAGTCATTCAGGTAAAGGGTGACAGCAGCAAACCTAAAACCTTAGAAAAAATTCCAGAAGGTTTATAACTCATTACTGTTGGCATCACATGAGCATTTTTACTACTGCTCATCTGCCCTCGTGGTAATTGTCTTGCTTGCTTTTGTTTTCAGAAATCAGTTCAATAACGTCTGATTGGTGATAGGCCGATTAATTGGGTTGATTATTGTTTTTAAGATTATCACTGTTGTTTTTAAACATTCAGTATATGCTCATGAGGCCATTAAACAAAAACTAGCTCATTTACAGGCACATCTACAGGCACATCCTAATCAGTGTGGCTGTTGTAAAACAGTGCTGGTGTGCCTCCTAGTGTAATGAGTGAGCAGTCAGCCATATTTCTACTTTTAAATGCACCCACGCATGTGTATTTGAATAGGAACACACACGAATGCCATAGCTTACTCTGTAATATATGACAACTAGGACTCTGGACCAGTTAGGGTGCGGAGGCAGAAACAAATGAAGGTTGCAGCCAGTTCAGCCTGGCTGTGGTGCTGCCGAGTGACTGAATTTCTCTTTTTTCTTTGCTCTGTTCAGTTTGCTGAGAAATGGCTTTTTCGGCTCTTCTTCCTCTATGTCATTACAATATAACTTAAATGCATTTGTTTTTTGGGCTTCATTTTTGAGTCATAGAGGGCTGTCAGTCATGTATGTTATGGCCACGCCTGCACAAGTTTGTCGTTTTTGATGTTTTTTTTTTTTTTAAACTTTGCTGGATGTATCAGTATCAGCAGTGATACAGATGCAGGTTTGTGGTTTAAAAAATGCTTCCTGTATTATTGACAGCCATTCAGCCATCCAAAACAATCCACTAGTCAGTTGTGTTCGTTAATCAGGGTTCTTCAGGCTGTAACAAGGTCCTTCAGTTTATCTTAAGAGGCTCTACACACTGCCATGAGCTCTTCAGCTCATTGTGTTCTCTCTTACTCGCTCACTCGCTTTGGGTGACTGTTGCTGTCGAGTGTTTGTCAGTGTAAAGGCTGGATATTGAATTTTGTTGAATATTGAATTAGGCTTACAGTTTTCATTTCTTGAAATAAAAATGTGTTGTTAGCATTTTAAAAACATATATTTTGCAAAGAATAATTTAGTGGATTTTAGCACAAATGATTGTATTTATTGAGTTTATCTCCTATTCTAGTTTTAATAGTGTTGAGCTTGTTTATGGACTAATATTTATGAAGGTATTAGTTGTGTTTATTGAGGTTGTGTATGGACTAATATATCATGTGTCCCTGATATTAGTACATCCCATGATACCATGTATAGAATTTTATAAACTTTTGGTGGAGAGTAAACAGCTGTACTAAAGTTTATAATCTTGCAGTCAACTACTTGTAGGAGACACCAAAACTGAGCTGAAAGCAGTGACCCTGTCCTACATCACCCTTCAACCATAGAAGAGTACCTGAAGCAGCAGCATTCATGAAATCTCAAAACGGCTAGATTTGTGTCATCACAAAAAAATCCTGGACTTTTGGGCAGTACTGTAGGCTTTTTTTTTTTTTTTTTTTTTTTTCGTATTTTTATCCCCTTCCCAAAGTAGTAGTAGCCAATTAGCCCATCCCTTCCGTTAGGACTCTCCACATCACTTTTGCACTGTTCCTGACTCTAGGAGAGTGAAGTCATGTACAAGCCTCCTGCGTTGCGTGTGATGCAGCCACCACCTCTTTTTGAACTACCGCTGATACACAATCACTGGTGAGCCAATGCACTCGGAGGAAAGTTCAGGATTCCCAGCTCTGAATGGACCAATCAGTAGACGCCTGAGCCAGCGGACATTGGAACGTGACAGTGATGGGGAGAGAGAGCACAGCCAATTTTTGCTCTCTTGGGCCCCGGCTGTTGATCGCAAACAGCATGACCGGGATTCAAACTCGCGATCTTCTGGTCACAGTGTCAGCGTCTTAGCCTGCTGAGCCACTCGGAGCCCATCAGTGTTGTATTTTGTAGGACATTTGTAACAGTTTCTTAAAAATAACAGACTGGTCAAGATGACGTTTGAGAAGTAGCTGATGGCTTTATTTGGCTTTTTCAGAAAGGTCTAAGCTTTTGTACAGGATGTCCTGTTTGCTTGTTTACCCAAACAACTATGAATAACTGTAATAATAATGAAGATATGATGATGAAATTTAGATTAAATATACCTCAGTCTGTGTGAAAAAGACTGACATGCAGATAGACAAGTGTTAATTTCTGATGACTAATATCTGTGGCTGTAGGAGTGGAGGCCGGCGCCCGTCCACCCATCCTGCTGTGGCAGTGAGCCACATTACTCAAATCAGATTTTTTGCTCAGATCAGATTTAACTATCTTTACGGTTCACATTCACAAATGTAAGTGAGCTGTATCTGTAATATGAACCAATCTGTCCCTGAAATGGCTCGCATGCGCACATTGATACGTGTATACATGCCGGCTTCATCACCAACAACAAAAAGCATCACATTTGTGCAGGGTTGCCAGGTTTTTGGACTAAATAAAAGAAGACATTGAAGATTTGAAGAAAAAAATTTTAAAGCTCATTTAAAAGTGTGTGTCACTTTATATTTTGGGTTAGTTTCCGTTTGTGTAGTGTGACTTTCTGATGGAAATTAGTAGGAGATTTGGAGGATCTGGCAACCCTGTATTTATGAGACTGATTTGAGTAAAACTGGTAAAACAGAGGTGTTAGTAGCTGATATGTGATGGTGTTTAGCTCAGGAGGACAGTAAACGGGTGGTGGACTGTACATGATCAGGTGAAGAAGGTGAATAAATGCAAGCTGGAATAGAATAAATGACACAATCTAGTGCTGGCTCAACCACGTGTCTGATCTAAGACCACATATGAAAGTGACACAAATCTGATGTGAAAAGATGGGATTTGATGTCCACACAGGCCTGAAAAGACCAGATCTGGGCCACATTAAGGCAAAAAGATTGGATTTGAGTCACTTCAGCCGTGTAATGTGAATGTAGCCTCTGTCATTTTCATGAAGATACAACAAATCATCACCCATCACAGTCACCTTCAACCTCAGCATGTGGATATGATTTCTGTGGGAGCCCTTTTTTAATAGTTACACCTTTTCCAGTAATTTCACTTGTCATCTTTTAATGTCTGATCTATGTATCATTCTGTAATACCTACCTAACAGGCCTCCTCTCTCTCTGATGTAGGAGAGAGAGTTTGCAGGTGCTTGAATGCTGAGTCAAGACTTTGAGAGGCACCTTTACTCCTCACTAATAGCCCAGTGCTCCAAACTACTGAGTACAGTGCTCAAAGCTTATTTAAACTACATGCATCATATGATGCTTTTTATTCGGCATCCACAATATAGTAGTATATTTGCAGATAAAATAGAAAATGTTGAAATTGTGTCAGATAATTACAGATCATAATTTTTAGTTTGTAGGATGGGAGTTTGACATCTCATACAGCATCCTCTGCTGGCTACTCTATGGGACCCTGTACTATCAATCAATCAATCAATCAAAATGTATTTATCAAAATAAGTATTTATATATTTTAGCAATGGATTGATTTGTCACAAATCAGCTTTACATAATTAGCATCAGACAATTTGAATCAAAACCCAAACCCCGATGCGAGCAAGCCAAAGGCGACAGTGGCAAGGGAAAACTCCCTCGAGGCTGGAGGAAGAAACCTTGGGGGGAACCAAGACTTGCAAAGTAGATCCATCCTCTTCTGATCAAACTACTGATAGAAATAAATATCATCAGTTAAGTCTGACATTGTGCTGTAGTAGGGCGGCACGGTGGCTTAGTGGTTAGCACGTTCGCCTCTCAGCGCTGAGGTCTTGGGTTCCAGTCCCTATCTGTGCAGAGTTTCCATGTTCTCCACATGTTTGCGTGGGTTTCCTCCGGGGTCTCCGGTTTCCTCCCACAGTCCAAAAACATGGAGGTCAGGTGAATTGGGATCTCTAAATTGCCTGTATGTCAGTGTATTCACCCAGCGATGGACTGGCGCCCTGTCCTGGGCTTAGGTGAATTGTGTAATGCCCTGCCCTGCACCCAGTGAGGGGGTAGGGGACTAACCGCAACCATGATAAGGATTAAGCGGGTGTGATAATGGATGGATGGATTGTGCTGTAGTGTAAAACAATAATGATATTATTAATAATGATAATTGCATCCATCTGGGGTCAAAATAAAAGAGCATCAGCCTGGAAGCATCAGTCTGATAATTGCTAGCACTAGTCCATTTCTACTTCAGTGTAATTAATGTAGGTGGGTAATGATGAGGGTCCAAGGTTGGCAGAGGTACATATAGTTGAATGCTGATTGCCAGCAGTAGATGTAGCTGAGCTGGTGGTCTGTTGTGGACCGTACGAGAATCCAGCCATCAATTTACCGTCCGTGGCCATTTCCTGAGAAAAGAGAGAAGAAAACAAACAGTGAAGAGAAACAATTAGACTGAGTGCAGTAGAAACATGTGAATATTAGGGCGTCCTCAGACAATGATTTGTACTGGTCGGTGATATATCAGTATATCGATGTATTGGTCACTATAATTAATCAATTAATTACTGGTTATTGTATCAGACTAAAAAACTCTGTATCAGTGCATCTGTACTCTGTATATTGCTGTTAAGAGGAAGGACAAAGAAACATCACCTTCAATATTGTTTTATCTGAAATATTAATTTATTGTAAGCTGCATAGCATCACAACATCCTTATTATGCCGACGTTCATTTCAGCTCATCTCAGATATCGGCAATATTTGAACATCACAATGACTATATTTGTAAGGCTGATCACTATTTTGGGATGGAGAACTGAGAGCCATTTTAAACAGGTTAAACAATGTGTATGTGGGGATGTTTTCCTACTGTTAAGTGAGTCCTAGATACCATCAAAGATTCTGTTATAAGAAAATATCCTTATTCTGTCACATCAGGAGTTCTACGTTCACTGTTTGATTGATCAGTGTGAATGCAGTATTGTCGTCCAGTAGTTGAAGGCATGATAAAGATGACAACTTGACTTTCTGACCTTGTTTTTGCTCTCTTTCTGCAGGTACGGGAGAGAGTGGCAAGAGTACATTTATAAAACAAATGCGCATCATCCATGGTGCCGGCTACACAGATGAAGACAAACGTGGCTTCACCAAACTGGTCTACCAGAACATCTTCACCTCTATGCAGGCTATGATCCGTGCCACCGAGACGCTGAAAATTGGCTACAAGTATGAACAGAACAAGGTGAGGAAGAATGTTTATTTCAAACCAAAACTCGCAAACACAGACGATCTGTAAACAACACTTATGGTTCATGACTTAGTGTACTTGGTATACGTGGTGACGAAGCCATTAAATATCAGCTAGAGTTTAAATGGGGCCTCTGGGGGTTTCTACACAGTATGGAATTTGTTTCTAAAAATGGATAAGTATGGGGAAATATTTGTGTTTCCAGACTTTTACCCCTTTCCAGTTTTCAAAAATATGTCATTCAGAATGTAAAAAAAACCCTATAAATTAGCCAGAGCAGCCAAAATTGGGACTCGCATGATCCAGATGTTATGCAATACCATTTCATTATATAATATACAGAATGTCACAAATGACCAAAAATTAAATACGAGTTATGCAGTCAAGGCAAGTGACTTTTTATTGTCATTTCAACCATGTACAGTATACAATGAAACAAGGACCAGGATGTTCTTCAGGACTAAGGTGCCACATAAGTCAAACCTACATTACGATTAAGATTAAGATCAACCAATTTAGCCAATGTGATTTTTCACACAACGGAATTTGACCTCCGCATTTAACCCATTCATGCAGTGAAACACACACACACACACACACACTAGTGAACACACTAGGCTGTGAGAATTTGTGCCCGAAGCGGTGGGCAGCCCTTATCCACCGGCGCCCGGGGAGCAGTTAGGGGGTTAGGTGCCTTGCTCATGTGCATCTCAGTCATGTCCTGTCTGGTGATCAAACCAGCGACCTTCTGGTCACAAGACCAGAGCCTTACCACTAGACCATGGCTGCCATACATAAAGTGAACATGTGCAACAAAACAGAAAACAATACAATAAATGAATACAGGGGAGGGGAGACAGTGCAGAAAATAAATTATGAGGTCATAAAAATATATAAAGATGCAGTGATGTAAGAGTATTGTCAGTGAAGTAGCTCTCAGAATGGTTTTCTGAAACCAAACTGCTGCAATTGTTCATTGTTTCCTTGATGCTGTGAAATACATGTAACTTTTTGCAACTTTTTTTTTATTAAATAGTTTTTTAATTTTGGAAAATGCCTTTTGGAAAATGTGTAGGAACCCTGTGCAATACTGATTTAAGAAAGCTGATGGCAGAAATATATGCAAATGAGCACTCTAACCAATCATAACATTTTATGATGTCATACAAGTATCATGAAGTCCAATATCTCTTTTCCATTGGCATGATGCTGGAGCTGCTGGCAAAATCTGGAATGGTTTCATGATTTTTCCACCAATTCTCACCAAAAATCTGTGCCGTTCAGGCCTCGTAGTCTTGCTGGGCTGAACCTGTGATGCAAGTGGCTGAAAGACTCGGGTCTCACCAAGTAAAAATTGTTTATCTGCATTTCTGCTGTTTACAATGGGAAAAAATGCAGGAAAACAAGCTCCCAAAGAAAAGCCAAAGTGAACTACAAGTGAAGATGGTTAAAGCCAGGCTCAGTAAAACTGAACCAGCTTTAAAAGTGTGCAGGGCCTATAAAAAAGATCTTAAAGTGTTGCTGGGCACTGCAGAAATAAAAACAGCATGCAACACATCATTTGACTTGTGCATTGACTTTGGTCACCGCACAGCTCAAGGCCTTGTGCAAGTCATCAGCAACCCCCTCTGATATTGTTAAGTGACGTTTTTAAAACACTTCCCTAAAAACAGCTAAATCTTGGCTTGTGTTATTAATATTGACTGGAAGTTTTGTTTAGAGGTCTGCAAACTTACTGTTAACACTTGTAATATTGGTAGCAGCATTCCTTATGTGTAACCCGTTAGCTGCAGGCAAAATTAAATAAGCAAAATTAAAACTAAATTTAAAAAGTGCAGTTAAAAGTAAAAAAAAAAAAAAAAAACTCTTGATGACTTATTTTTCTCTAAATTAGAGAATGCTCACATCCAGATAAATAATCTCTGGGCTTGCAAATTGGTGGAAACACAGATTCTTTCTTTAAAAATTCACTGGTTCATGGAAACTGGTTTTGGTGTAAAATTTGTATTACATGCTCCAGATGAGTTTTTGTGAGTGTTCAGATGAATCATACGATTCAAAAGATCCAAAAACAAGTCTTATATATATATGTATATATATGTATATGTATATATGTGTATATGTGTATATATGTGTATATGTGTATATATATATGTATGTATGTATGTATGTATGTATACATTTACATATATATATATATATATATATATATACATTTACATATATATATATATATATATATACATTTACATATATATATATATATATATACATACATACATACATACATATATATACATACATACATATATATATATACATACATACACACATACATAC